>JARWCS010171548.1:0-14230 GCA_034783895.1 Geukensia demissa | reverse complement strand
GATCGGGACAAATTTCACAAATCTGGTAAAGGACCACCTGCCTAACATTTCTGCCAAGTTTGGTTGAAATCTGTTCAATGGTTTCAAAGAAGAAGATGAAAATGTGAAAAGTTAACAGACGACGCCGCCGACGACGGACGCAAAGTGATGACAATCACATTAAAATCAGACCAATAATAAAAATTTCTCATCTTCTGCAAAACTGCTTTTTTTAACCTTTGACCCATTAACATATAAATTAGTAAATGCTACTAAAATGGCTATTGGTAACTTTTATTGCATTTTTTATAAGGAATCATTTAGAAAAACCTATCAAAATGGTTGAAAACTTTTTTCCATATTAGACAAATTTTTTTTTGCCCAATTTGACCCCTTTAAGCCTAAGAACAGGAAAACTCCATTGAAATTCTACTGGAAGTACTCAGCGAGATAAATCAAATGCCAAAAAAAACCATCAAAATTAGATGAAAAATAAAAAATTTCTAATCTCCCGCATAGTTGCCTTTATTTACTCTTTAACCCTTTTTATATAAAAATCAGTAAATGTTACATAAAATGCTTGGATTAACTTTTGTACCAACTCTCATACAGAATTATTTGAAATAAAAACAATCAAAATCTGATAAGATTTAAAACAGTTACAAAAATGTTTTAGCCACATATATTTCAATAACAAATAGAGATGGCTTGTTATGTTGAATTTGTCATGGAGAATACATAATCCTTATTTCAAAAGCCAAAGGATCTGCAGTCAATTTCACAAAATGTCCTAAGTGTAATTTCTGTCCTAAATTATGACGTCACAATAAGTTTTTCTTTGAAGTTTATTCACTTACGACCAATCTTAGACTTATGACTTTTTGTGAAAGCCATTGCTGATTTCTTCATAGTTTTACTGACATTAATGGAAAATTTCCTCTGAGACCCAAGTCTTTAAGAGGTAATTTTGGCCTGTTAAACGATTTCCCAACAAAGAATGAAACTCTGAACACAGAGATAGATGGGCCACAACATTATAATGCTCTTTAGACACCATATGTTTCTTTATATTGTTTAATTATATTTCTCATCATTTTATTATTATAACAACAAAGAAGTATAAGATCAAACAGCAACAGGGATGGTACATGTATATCTATCTTGTCTTGTTCTATGTAGGTAACCACCAACTTAAGTCATTATTATAGCAAGGCCAAAGCTATGTGGAACATTGCAATTGGTTTAAACAGTATAAAAATCCATTTCGGTACCTTTAAATAATGCAAAAATGAAAACGGCCAGTTAATTTGCATCAAAATAACACTGGAAAATTTCGTTGTATATTCTAAACCATCATATGTCCATAATTAGAACATCCAATGTTTATAATGTCTGGCCATTTCTTTGCCTCTCACCATAAAAAAACAAGATTTTTAAAGTTGGGTAAAAAAAAATTAAGTTGTTGGTTTGCTCATTTTCATGGTAGTCATAATTGTCGAATTGTTGAGCTGTAACTTGCAAAAATATTAATTTTTTTTCTGAGACAGATTTGCTTAGAATTTGTAATAGATATTTCAACATCCAGTTTTTCTCTTGTGTGGGGATGGTAAAAACACGCTCACCTGTATCAAACAGCCTTGTATTTAAACTTTGTGCAGATACATTAAGAAACAATCATTCAAAGTTACATCTAAATACATTAGGTAGTTTCAGAGGAGAAGATTTTTAAACTTCACTGCAAAATTAGCTAAAAATGTCCAGAAAAAGGGCAATAACTCCAACAAGAATTAAGGAACTTCCTTGAATATTTCACTACAGATAGATTTCATCATTCTGAACACTTTTACCCTATTTCAGAATTTGGCTAAAGTTTACAGTTTTTGATATATATGTGAAAATCTATGGTCAGACCCTTATGTTCTATTTTTAGTAACGGCAGCCATGTTTTTCAACGGATCAAAAATCGAAGCATAAACTTTGTGCAGAATACCCTAAGGAACATTGATACAAAGTTTCATCTAAATCCATTCAGTAGTTTTAGAGGAGAAGATTTTGAAAAATTACCTAAAAAAACGTCTAAAAAGGGCTATAACTCCTACAAGATTATTTCCATAAAAATTTCACCGCAGATAGATTTCATCATGCTGAACACTTTTATCCTTTGTCATAATTTGGCTAAAGTTCAGTTTTAGAGATATATGTGAAAATCATTGGTCAGACCACTATGTTCTATTTTTAGTGACGGCAGCCATGTTTTTCAACGGATCAAAAATCAAAGCACAAACTTTAAGCAGAATACCCTAAGGAACAATCATACAAAGTTGCATCCAAATCCATTCAGTAGTTTCAGAGGAGAATATTTTTTTTCTAAAAGTTAACGACATTGATGGACGCCAAGTGACGGTAATAGCTCACATGGCCTTTGGCCCGGTGAGCTAAAAATTCATAATATTTGACTGATCTTCCTTATTTTTGGCCCCTAGGGTGTCTAATGGTGGTAAATCCAGAAAAGTGCTTTAAACCCAGTTAAATTTGGCTATTAACATATGAGGATGGTCAACTAACAACTGAAGTGGTAATGCTTGGTTTGCTTGGTGAGTTTTTTTTATCCTACCTTAGAATGGACCTGGTTAATGATAAGAAATATTTCCCATTAAGATTAAAATGGAAAACAATAAAAAATCAATTTTTTCAAAAGCAAATTAATCTTTTAGGGAAACAAAAGCAAAATAAGGGACGTCTCATTATTTTCTTTAACATTCATTCATGACCAAAGTTGAACCATTTTAGTTGGAAAATAAAGTTGCAAGACAGCAAAAGCCATTATTTACAGGATATGAAATGGACTTAAGGGACACAGACATGACTGTTACTACATCACTGATACAACAAGGGGATAATAAGACCTGCTCATTGAAACACAAGTAGTTCTGTCTGAGGGAAACAATAGACTTAGCATGTCAAATGTCATAATTAATTACTGTTTATATAAGATCTTGTATAAAAATCTGTCTGTAGATTGTCTGCGGTGTGTGAATGATGTTTAATTATTGTAAAGAGTGCCATGCTCTTCTATACTTTTATATCGCCTTTTGGGGTTTTATTTTTTAAATTCCACATTTTTGCATTTTACCTGTACTTTTTGGGCTTAATTTTTTTAAATGTTTTACACTTTTGCAAGAAATCTGTGCTTTTTGGGTTTTATTTTTCCACTTATCCACTTTTGCTTTTTTTAATGCACCATATAAAGAAAAAAAATGAGTATGCACAACTTGTCAAGTTTGTGTAAGAAGGGGTCATGGGAGATAACTCTCTGTCAATTACCTTATCTACTGACAGACTCTTTAGTATTTAGCTTTCTTTTAAGCTGAAAGGATGTTTTTCTTATCCATAAAAACCATTATGATAAAATTTACTGCTGATACAAATAAATTTAAATATACAAACCTGACAAATTTATTCTTCTGTATCATATAATATCAACAAACTTATAAAATCATGGATGTTTTGTTAGTGATAACAGTCAAGATTCTCAAAATAAACTATTTGTAACATCTTTAATTTGAAATAAAAATTCAACAAAGAAACACTACAGCACCAAATTCTGCCCATCTGTGTCATGTTTGAGTTTATTTATATGTATTATAGAACTATGTTTTCTAAGATCCTGGAAGTATCCCAGAACTAGTTAAGCTACAGGTGTGAAGTGATGACAGATTCCTTACTAATGGAAAAATAAAGTACTTTTTCTCCACATAATCACTTCATTTCTAATGAAAATCACACCATAATCATTTAACTATTGTTGAGAAGCCCACAACAGAAACATTTATAGTCCAAATCAGAGAATACATCACACATTTACTTCTTCTGATGTATATAAATTAGAAATATGTGAAGTAAACTGAGGTAGCGAAGGACATATTCCTCCTAATTTTACACTTTCTAACTTTTCAAAGTACTACAAAAATGATAACGTTATCTTTGTACTGGTAACTTGGGTTAAAACTGAGTTTTTGTGGTGAAAAATTTCAAATTTGATACAAATATATTGCTGTCCTAAAATTGATAAATGATCTGAATTTCTGCAATTGCTTCTTAAAACATTTGTTTGCAAGATTACAACATGCTAAATGTCTTTTAGTTTCATAGTTAATGCAGCATATTCAGAAGAGTTTAAAGTGCTCATAATTTAAGTGAAGTATCTGAATGAAATATATATTATCAAAATTAATATAAATGACATTACCTTGTAATCTATAATAAGTATATCTTCTTATCTCTGTAACTGTACCTCTACAATGTACACAGAACTTAATTATAATCCAAGTTATCTCCAAGTTCACACATTATCTTAAATTGTGTATCAAAGCTGGTCTAAAATAAGCCTATTATCAAATCAGTCCATTTTAATTATTCTCCTAATTGTGATTCTGAACCCAGTCCATAAATATTGTGTATCACTTCTGTGTTAAAATCATAAATCTATCCATTTGGCTTAATTTTACATTTATAACCCTACATGGGGTCAAAGAGGTACAATTAAGAGAATCGGATTGATAATATTATCTTTATGTTATAATTTTTGCCTTTTTTGTTACTTTTTCTTTTTTCACTTTTCAAGTTATCCTGGTTTTCCAAAACATTAAGAAAGCACAATTCAGATAAGGACATATCACCACCAAGACCAGATTCAGACACGGACATATTACTGTCAAGACCAGATTCAGACACAGACATATCACCGCCAAGACCAGATTCAGACATGGACATATTACTGTCAAGACCAGATTATATTTGACTACATGTATGATATACACTGGTTTAATGCTACATATGCATCAATTTCCTATAAATACCAGTAGTGGGAGTTTCTGCAGAATCTTAAAGAATTAGACCATATATATTCTCTTGTTTTCAAGTCCTCTTTAAGGGTCCGTAAAATGAGGCATAAGTTTAAAAGGATCCGTTAAATCTTTTTGAGATTAAACATCATTTATTCTTTAATAAAAAGGTATAAGAAAGCTCTGCATGGATCTCCCATTAATTAACTATACAATTTTGAGAAAATCTGTCTCAGAACCAGAGGTTTACATGGCCATCAAATTTTTCACAACTATCTGATCTCAGCTAAAAAATTATGTGTTTTACCAGTCTAAAATATTGTTAGACAACTAAATAAGCACTTCAATACTTCTGCTTCAAGACAGGCTTATTTCAATTAAACAAAAAATATACAGACATTCAACTTATATTCCATCCACAAACTTGTAGCAATGCTACATGTCAGTTTTCTTTACAAAATGAGTTTTTGATTAAATATGACAATTTGTTTTCATCTAGACAGAAATATTGTAGTTTGAAGACTAACAAGTTTCTCAAGTGTATGTTTTAAAGACATCTTTCTAAACTGCATGTATAAACATCATCTCTGAGATATAACAAGTTACAGTGAAGATTAATTAACAATTCCTGGGAGTGTAATTAACTGGGGCTCTTATATAACTCTACAGTAACACTTCACAGGCTAACATTTTATAGGTGCAATATTCTGAAGTAATTAAGTCCCTGGATTGCCATGTTGATTTTCCCCTCGAGAGCCATCAAAACTAGCTCTATACAGAGACATATTAGTGTTAACTAAAAATTGAAACAACCTTTTCAGTTGTTGCTTCCACATCATTTAGACTTTTCCTGGCCTCTTACTGACATTGAACAGTGTTGAAATTTAATTTCCAACTTAGTAAGAAAAGTGACGTGATTGGATTTTTCAGAGTTTAGGCAGACCTCCTGTTAACCAATATATCATGAGTTCTGAGACATTTAATGGTAGATATAAGAGTCCAGAAAGTCATACAACAGCTGTTCTAGTACTTACAGAGAAATGGTCAAAGTAAACACAATAACAGATAACAAATCAAAAACACAAAGACAAATGTTTTTCCAACAATGTAGGAGGTTTTTTAGGATGACGGTCATCATGTTCTTTCATTCTGAAATATCAACACTCTTCAGAATATTAAAGACTGACAATGTTTTAATGAGATTTTCAAACCATGCAGTTAATAACTTTAAAGATTCCAAAATTATCTCCCTTTAAAAGAAACAACAGTATTTTTTGTATATTTAGACATTTTTTTAGCTACAGATAATACATACCAACAGCAAATTTCAAATAATCCAGTAATGACCATATGTCATATTGAACTGTCCACACAGAGTGGTACCCCAATGTCCTAAACACAACTAATAATTACTGTCCATCAAAACTTTAAAACACTCTCTAATTATTCCAATATACAAGTCCAGCTACAAATCACATGTCCCTGGTCACACCCCTCAAACAATTAATTTCTGTATAATTATCTCACAAAACTTAATTACATGCACTTTTTATCTTCTAATTTACAATTTTTCTATTACAAAGTTTTCTAACTCAGCATGCAGTTACAACCTAGATAGTGTAGCTGTGAGTCAGCCAATCAGATAACAGGACATGCTGTTACTACCCCTGTGTGAGAATTATTTCACTGTTCCCCTCCAAGACTTTTGGCAAGTTGGACAATTCCATTACGTCCCAAGGGGAGTTCTTGTTTTTCTCAAATTTTGACAGTATGCAAAACATAAGTGCAACCAGATACACACAAATACAATGGTTGTCAGTATCATTAAAAATTTTCCTAAAAAATCACAAGAGGAAAAAACTTTATGTTATGGCAGAGATACAGTTATATCTAGTGTTAAAGCTGGCTGTCGGTTTGTATCCAACAGGGCCTCTCATATTGCATGCAACTGTGAACCTTTTTAATTTATAATTGTGAAGTCAATTTCATGAGCTCATTACAATTAATTTAGATAGGGAATCCACATTTAATATTAAGATCTTGTGGAAAGTTCAAGATTCTAACTTTGAATCAGGTTCTTATGATGTGATATCTCCTTGAAATTCATTCAATAGTTCTTTTATTCAGCTAAGGTCTAATTGTTGTAATAATAATGCTGTCACAGGCAATCTTATTCTCTTTTTTTAAAAAAAAAAAACAAACTATGTTGCCCTTCACAGACTAAGATTGGAAATTGACAAGCTTTCCTCGTCTATAGTTCCTACCAGAAGATGAAATATACTGGCAGTCAGGTTCCACAACACTAGTTAAACCATAATATCCTCAGATGTAACATCCAGATGGAATTAATCCGTATAAGACTGTCCCACTTCATATAATCATATAGTTTTACCAGACCATGGAAGTTAACCACCTTCCTGAGACCTACATGGTCAATTCTAGTCAATTTATCTATACAGGTATACACAACAGATGTTTTAAAAACAAAAGCTTGACTTGCAATAGTATTGATGAAATAACTATTAATGAAAGTCCAAACATACTCCAGAAATTTATACCATTATATTAATAACAGTCATTTGCGAGATATAAGCTTTGAGGACATCAATTGTGGATTTTACTGCCACAAATTAAGTTTACCTGGCAAGGCATAGCAGAGCCAGGTAAACAGTTATTTGCAAGAGTAAATTCAAGATTTATGTTCAAAAAGCTTAAAATACAATACAGTTATCTTAATTCTTGTGCAATTGAAATTCAAAACTTTAGATTTATATCAAAAATTGATAGTTTGCAAAACATTGTGGGCATTGCCCGCTGATAATGTCATAGAAACAACAAGACATCAATTAAAAGCTTCCATTGTGAAATATGAACTACAGACAGTTATAGGTTTTGTGTATGCTTCAAATCAAGATAAAGTTGATCTAAAAGTAGTATTTTCAGATCATATAAAATATTTTGTGTATTTTATTATTTTGACAAGCAATAAATCTATTGTTCCAACATGGTGGCAATTTTGTGGCTTTTCAAATAAGTCTATCTTAGTTACCACAAATAGATTGTGAATTTTAGGCAATATGTAAGCCAATCAAATAAGGTGTTACAAAAGTATTGCATTAGAATGTTTCATCTCCTTCTTTTCAATCATATTTGAGTTATCTTTCATGTCATAGCCTTACAAGACAAAGTTGTGGCAGGCAACACATCTTCCAAAGAAGACCCAATCTTAAGTTCATCTGGTAAATTTTCTAACCATGTATGTTGTATACTTAGACCAAAATAATAACTCTTGAACTTCAATAGTGTTCATAAAATTTCCGCCATGTAAATTGTGTGTACATTCATGTTAGACTTTTACAATGAATGGAAGTTATGTAGGTTCAAAAAAATACATTATATAACAAATACAGTTATATAATGAGGAAAATAATTGGAATGATTTGTTTTGTGTTTTTCTTTTCATGAATTACATAATTTTATCTGTTTCCTGTGTACAAACAAGCATAATGATATTTTGTGGACTGTTTGGACCTTTGATGGAGACATTTTCTATCAGCACATTCATGATGAGGTGGTGACAACATTGTTGAATTTGACAATGGACTATGTGATCTGGAATTTCCCAATCTATCTGTAGTTCTGTGAAAATGTCAACAGGTGCTGGTGTTGGCATGATATATACCAAATACATGACAAACAAAATCATGAGCATCATGTGCTTGCACATAATTTGGGTCATTTAAAAGTTTGTAGATCTGATTAAACAATTTGAAATGGGTAATTGTTTCAGTTATGGGAATAAAACTATTGAGTAGAATTCTACTTAGGCACAAAATAAGGTTCTACAAAAGTTTCAGCATAAAGAACATTCAATATTAGACTTGCTACTGAAGATTTTGTTAAGTTTGGTTGAATTCTGTTGATTGATTAAGTAGGAGTAGCAGATTAGGAATGCTTTCCCCCACCCCCAATTGTTCAGCATACATTTGTTTAAGTTAAAATGGCCACCAAAATTCAAATATTGATTAAAATAGGAAAATAACTAATTGTGCAATACTAGACTTGGTACTAAAGATTATGTGAAAGGTTGGTTGAATTCTGTTTAGTGGTTAAGGAGTTGTAGCAGGTCAGAGAAGTGTGACACGGACAATGCAGGACATCCAATCTAATCCCTGTATGTCGCCTTGCTACACAACAGGCAATACAAAAATAGAAAGAGAATCCATTTTTTAAATAGTCAACTTGTTTATTTGTTACAAATTTCAGCTGAGTAAAAATATTGGTACTGTACTTTAAACTTTGTTGATTGTTAGTTGAAACTATCTTATGCTTTCTTACCAATTCAAGTACAACATCATTTTGTCTAACATTACTATATATGGTCTAGATTGGTAGAGGGGATTTTGGGTACATGAAAAAGTAGATTAACCCCATCAAATTATGTGCATGATCCAAGTCACGCTACATGTATATAGCCCAAATGTTGTCACCTTATGTAAGTCATTGTGTTTATCGATAAAATGTTGGTTGGTTGGTGGTTGTGGTGTTAGGTTTTTTTTTACCACTGACATCAGTGAATACAAGATTACATGTCATGATGTCATAAACAGACTATAATTAAAATATAATAATAACCTGTGACACAATGCATTTATGAACTTTCATTCATTTCAATTCAAGTTTCTCTGTTATGAACACACAATATTATAGAAATTAAGGCCTATGAGCAGGATCTTAGCAAGTTACTAGAAGGCACTATTGCAACAGGAGTCAACCATAGTCTGAGCAAGATCACAAATACATACCATTCTCTAAGTCCAATTGTCAGTGCAATACAGTACAACCTTTGTGTTAAGTTTGATTGACATTCACAGTTACAAGGGGAAGCAAGAGATAACAAAGGGATCAATCAAAAGGGTTAATATGGCGAACTCAGGACACTACACAGGAAGGCAATATGGAACCAAAATTGAAAATACAATCTACAGAAAATACAATCTAATGAAGAAACCAAGAAGAGAAATATAAGGCTATGAAAGTAAATTTTGACTTTAAATGAAATAGTGTCTGAAGAATGTTCACATATGACCTTTAAGGATGAGTAAGTTCTAAAATACTGGACTAAGTCAAAAGGTTTTATCATAATTCTTTTGGTTTTTGGTCAGAAATATATTCCACTGGCCCCCCTAATCACTGTTTCTTTGACACACTGACAATTCTTTACTCTAATCAAATATTTATCCTATTTGTAGACAGATATTGACAGCTGACAAGTTTGTCTCTTTGTAGAAAACATGACTTAAAATGTCCTAATGTATTTATCGTTTATTTGGCCGTCCAGTGGAGACAGAGATTAAGTTCTTGACCAGTAAATGACCAACGGTCACAATAGTTATAATCAACAATAACTACAGATAGAGGAAGGTAACCATGTGTTATGATGGGATTCTCTCCTTAGATGTACCACGGCCAGTTTACAATAACTACTAACTAGACAATGATTGGTCACTTAATCCGTGCAGTGCTACAATTTACTCCTAATCAGCTGATTAAACATTTCAATCAATTGTAAATACAGAGTTGTAAGATGGTAATGGATTTAAACAACATTTGTAGATTTATTTATTTTAGGTGGGGGAGTGTTATTGTAAGTCTCAATAATGGTTTGATCAACTGTAGGAAAACACCTTTAAATACAAACAATCAAACTTTCTTTGTGGTTACCTCAATTAAGCAGCCACTTGATTTTAAAGGCAGCCTTTTCTATTTCCCCTTTTTTAAGGTTCAATCATGATGAACTTTATTTAAGAGGTCACTTGTCTTAAATTGTCAATTTTTCTGCTTCCCAAAGGTGACCTCTTAATACAATTCTGATTGTACATTGAATATAAAAAAGAAAACACCTACAGAAAGCTCTCAATCCATGGACAGTATGATTAGTTTGAAAAGTCACATCACTGAGGTTTTCTAGCAGCAGCAAATACACCCAGTGTACATTCCCACATGTCCAACCTTATGGTCAAACCTGAGTCCATCAAATATGAAAATATCACTAATGAGGCAAGCTCCTTTATCATTATACCATTCCCGATTTTCATAACCTCGGATGAATCTGTAATATGTTTTCGTAAGAGTTGTATCTCATACCAGAAGGTTTCTCAATATAGCTGTAACATGAAAAAAACCTTAAATATTGCAATTTTTCCTAAAATCCACAGTATTTACCAAGAGAGAAAAAATAGTCTGATGTCCATTAATAAAATAAACAAAAAGATATAATTTAGCAGTCAATGTTAGGTGAAATTAAATTTTAAAATTTAAAATAAACAGACAGGCCAAATGAATACATACATACAGCTTTCATATAAAGATCATTCAAGATACTAAACCTGTTTGCACAAAGAAGCAGCCCAACCATAAAACTGTAAGTATGACATATATTGGTTAGATCATCATTATGTGTGAACCATTGATATTGACTGTGACAACAGCTGTGTCAAAAACAATATCTTCTCTGACACATCATCACTTTTTTAATTATCAATTATCTGATAATTTAAATCTGACTAATTAATGATCACACATTCTTTCCAATCAGATGAAGCTAGATGTTAAAACTCTCAAGTCAGTTCTAAGTTATCTCCCTTACACTGTAGTGAAGATTAGCAATAGTGACTGGCAATAATTCCGAAAAAAACCCTGTCAATTTAGCTGTTAATATGACAGCTATAGAAAATGGTATTCCTTCATCAATATTTTTATTGATAAACATGTGCAGTTACTCAATCTGAATTAAAAATGCAATTATCGTGTTTTGTATTTTTTTTGCAACAGATGTTCAATTACCTTCTTTACATGTAAAAAAGGACACAATGAACTTCCATTGGAATTTTTACAGAATTTCTAATGAAGTATGTCACTGACAAATTGAGAGTATGAAGCTTAAAGGGGTGGACATATTTGATAATTTTCACATTACTTGTTCTTATATTTTGCATCCTTGACCTTGACCTCAGGAAGAGCTCCTACTATTCTATTCTTACACATGCATCATTTCAATGGGCCAATATTGTCTAATTGATAAGTTTTTCGAGGGCAAATAATGATTCATATGGAATTTTTGTAAGTTTTTGTTTTAATAATCAGTGACCATGACTTTTGATCTACTATCTCTAAATCAACAGAATTCTTCCTATTCACTCTTTCCTAATCACATGTACATGTTTGTCCTGTATTAAGAAATGGGACATAAATTATCACCAATTAATGTTTCTGTTACAATTTTTTTTAAATTTTAAATTTACTCAGATATATCAAACTCTGAAGGTGTTGGTAGGAATTCTTTAGACTTTTTATCTTTTGTTCTTGATAAAAAAAAATAATGCTAAAGATAATATTGTAAAACAGAATTGGCACAATTTATTGAGTATTACCGATATGCAGAAACATTTTTATAAGCACCAACAATTCAAATAATCCTTCATTGTAATGTCTCCTATATTGTAAGCCTAGGAAAGCACCTCTTCAGAACCTACACAGATCAGTGGTTTTCTATGATTCCTCGATTTCTGGGAAGACATCAGGTTGGATATTGTACATACTGGTATCAACATGTTTAGCAGAGACTTCAGTTTCTGACATATCTATTGTCCTGTTTTCTGCAATGTTTAAGTTGCTACATGCGGTACTGTTACCAAATTTATCAGCCTGTCCTATCAATGGATCATATCCCTTATCAACATCTATTGGATCAGATATTGGGTCCTTGAAACACTTCACATTTTTACTGGCATTGGATTTTGATTGAAGTATTTCAGGTGGTATACAATGATTACATTTGTTTTGTTTTTTATGTAAGTCATTTAAAATCTTGGCCTTTGTAACATGTATCAAATTACTTTGTTTTTCCTCCTGTCCCAGTAACAAATTATTCTGCAGTTCTTTATGTGGTTCACTCCTGTAGTTCGATATTTTACCAGACAACCATTCTGGTTCTCTGCTCAGCTCTCTATAGCGAGCAGGCTTGCGTTGTGTACTGTAGGATTTTTCAGTGTTGTCCATAAACACACAATCTGTACCCGTTTTGTTCAATATTTTACATCGTAAAGATGTACTAACAGGAAGTTCCTTTTTTCGTTCTTTAGGTAGGGGAGATAAGCCATCACAGACTAGTTCTGCAGTGTCATTGAAAACACAATCTTTACTCCTGTAAAAATCTTTCTGTGGCTGCTGAGTGAAGAAATTACTTGAACAGTTGCTTAAATTCTTACTACACTTATCCATGATATTTTATAAGCTCCTTAGGTATATAATTCACCATTTTCCTGGTTTTTGTGTCATTATATCGTTTTCCAGTGAAGTTTGATGTCTGGATATTTTCCTGTCATCCTCAGGAATATTTGTATCTTCCAAGGGTTGGCAAGGACACAAAAATGGGAGTTTTTACTGGTAATTCCCCGAACATTGTCATTTGGCACCATATTCAACTCTCATTCTTTTAGTTTTTAGCCTGTTAGCAACTTTTTCTAATTGCTCTACTAAAACTGCAAATGTTCAGCTTTCTCTGTAAGTTATCTTAAACTGTTCAAGATTCCTGTAAGTAAAAGTAAAAATGTACTTAAATATATCTTCAGAACCTTCTATTCCAAAAATGACACTTTCCCCAACCCCTTGTTTTTTGTTTTGCAATGTATCTGTTCTAACCGCCCCACATGATTCTTCTTTATCAATGTATGTTTTGTTCCAACCGTGACCTTCACTACAGTTAATGGGTAGTGTATATATATCTTCTTAACCATGATTGTCACTCAATTTGGAATACATATATGGATATATCGGATTTTGTTCCAAAACGTGACCGTCACTGAAGCAAGAACTTTGAAACATTTAACTAAAATGCAATATTGGATGTCTGTGGCTACAAATGATGAGCTTTGTTTGCAAATTCTGAAATTATTTTATAAAACCTTTGAACTAAATTCAAATATTTATGCATCATATTATATATAAAATTCTGAAGTGATAAATACCTGTCTAGCCCTGGTCTGTATATTTCCTGTTTTGTACTTCTATGTCCCTGTAATAGAGTGTTTACCTTGAGATGTTGTATTACTTTGAATGATATATTTATCTGGTCTTTATTTAGGACAAAACAGTTATCCATGTAATTATTCAACATCTGTATGTCAACTGCAGGAAAGTAGAGACACATATTTACAGTCTAAACAAATCCCAGATTTACAATTTTTATACGACCGCAAAAATTTGCGGTCGTATTATGGTATGACGCTGTCGTCGTCGGCGTCTGCGTCTGTAGACAGGTTGGTTTCTGCACGATAACTTTTGTTCTAGTTAACCAATCCTTTTAATATTTTGGGACATTGATAATTGGTTCTAAATAAAGGTTG
>JARWCS010171438.1:0-14231 GCA_034783895.1 Geukensia demissa | reverse complement strand
GTATGCTCACTTGCCGTCGAATGTACTTCAGTAATCCTACTGTTAACTTTTTATTTAAATTCTCTACTCATAAACTGTGCCAAATATACTGAAATTTTCTCTTTAACATTCTTTAATAGTTACTTATTTATCTTCTTAGTCGGTCCTGCAAAATAAAGAAATGCATGTTCTGTAAAAGCCGACATTGCATGAATATTTACCTATACCTAATGACAGAGTTGGTCCGAAGGTACGGAATTACAATGATTATTTCTGTTTAAAACTGTGACGCGTTAAAATTTTCTACGGGAAATTGACATTGTAAAATTGACCATTTTTGTACCGGAAGTGCCTTTTTGCACGTCCAAATTATTGGATTTACGAAATGATTAAGAGATTTAACTCGGATTATAAAACCTCGAAAAAATACTTATTGGTAAGATTGAATCAAATACATTATTTTCTTCTGACATAAAAGAGGAAAGCTGACAGATATAAATGAAATGGTCGCAACTTTAAAATAATTGTAACTAGGTTAAACATTAACACTTCTGCCAAAATAATTACGAGCCTTTAATGTTAATGTTCTTACCTCATGTAATTCTTCATTAATGACTTTAATAAACAAGCTTCAGCTTCCCTACATTTTGTTTTTTTTTATTTCTATTTTCGTGGTTTTGGCAACATCGCATATTGACAACGAAATAGAGCTACCGATTTCAAAATCATTACCCTACACATAAACGATTCATTGTCACTTCAGATAGCTTATGAATCCTAATCGTAAAGAAAGTTTGCATTTCATGATTATACTGCTTAAAACGTATGTAATATATTTATTCACACTGCTGAAATTCAACCATTATTTCTGAATCTAACGAATAATTTTTCATACTGACTTATTCCAAACATCAATCGTATAATGAATTCTAAATTTATCAAAGGGATATTGAACTTTTCTTTCAGGTGAGTTATGGTTTTCAGAGATTTAAAAAAAACATAAAAGTAAAATAAGGGAAATATTAAATAAGGTTTCCTACAATATAGCTATCTTAAATTTTGAGATTTCTTTGATGCGAAAGTAAAATAAAGAAATAATTTTAACGTTTAGAACAAGAAAATACTGTTGTTTTTTAAAAAATTAATAGATATTTTGGTGCAGAGAAAAGCCCCTTGTGTTCAAAACTTTTCAAATTTGTGTAATAAATACTCAAATTAATGTAATCTCATGTTGATCGAGGAATTTCGATTTCCGGTCATCTTCAGAGTATGTTTCAAATCAAATTTTTGTCAATCTGTTCATCATTAAGACGAAATGCATTATCTAAAATAAAAATTTTATTTCGACATTGCATTGTCGTACGCGTACGCCCTTATTTTAGCTAAATTTGCAACCATCTTTGTTTACAAACATATCTGATT
The DNA here is from genome assembly GCA_034783895.1 of Geukensia demissa. Taxonomy (NCBI): domain Eukaryota; kingdom Metazoa; phylum Mollusca; class Bivalvia; order Mytilida; family Mytilidae; genus Geukensia; species Geukensia demissa. The sequence continues at coordinate 12,830 of JARWCS010171438.1, read as the reverse complement.
AATAAACCTCTTTTGAGGATATCTCATTTTATATGTGATAATATTTTTTATATTAATAATGTTTTTCATATAAAAAAGAATTAAAAGACACAAAAGAGCCAGACAGAAATCGTTTAGTCAGGAGACAGATAAGAACATGGTCAAAAAGACAAACATAGTACGCACAACACTACACAAAAAACTAAAATATACATATTTGTATATTGTTGTCGTTCTTAATAGGAAAGTAAGGATATCTTTTGTTAGACACACTCTTTCACTTTCTATAAATATTAGAATCTCTGCTCTTATTTAGCGAGAATAAGACGGACAACTTTAACATACTTGCCTTGTCAACTTTAGATCAAATTATATCATTCAGGCATCCGAAGAGTCATATTAAAATTCATAGAGTGATGGTCAAAGAATACTTATCTAAACCCTTGTTTTCTATGAAATGCAAAGCCATGACCAAATAAGAGGTATCAATAGAAAACTATATCAACACAAGACTACGACGGAACTGCATGAATCAAATAAAAATAAAAATCTTGAAAAGTGCGCCGTTTGTTTCATGAGTTTGAATTCCCCTAATGACAGTCACCGTGTCATTCGGGTTTAATAAAACTAAGTCAAAATGTAAAACTTAACACTTACTAGCGTGTTTCTTATTAAATAGATATCAACGAATGCTCGACTTTGAATGGGGGATGTGAAGATCAGTGCATCAATGCAAATGGGTCTTATTACTGTCAGTGTCGCAATGATAGCTTTTTAGATGAGGATGGTTTCTCGTGTAGAGGTAATCTATATTACATAGCTGCTTAAGTTGATTATACGACTTACCAGTACTACACGCTTCTATTCAGACTAAAACTATGATTAGTTAAATGTCGAAAGACAGCACAGGCTTATCCTGGAAGACTTAAGAACATTCTTAAAATTAATTTAATCCGATATGGGGGAAAATCAGTTATGGAAACTCGAAGATCCGTATGAATTTAAGTTTCAGGAGGGCAAATTTCTGTTCATTACTACAATTTTCACCAGTCTTAAAAATGACACTCACATGCAACAAAGGCTAATATTCTAGTCACGAACAATTATTTTCTTTACATATCGCGAAGATAGTTTATAAAAAAAACTTTAATAAAATCAAGAACTATAAGGGACTAAAATCTCATGTTGACATTCATCATAATAATGGTTATTTTTTAAGTTTTACTTGAGATAAATTGTTATCAAATCTATCCAAATGCAAATTGTCTCTTAAACAACTGGAAGGTAAGCTTATGAAAACTCCATCAAGATCATGATGGGGAACTTCACACTGTCTAACATATCTAAGTCCAGTATAGAGAATCACACAAACCGAAAGACAGATTGAATACAAAAAAACAAAGGCTTGCAGTCCACGAAATCCTTTATAAGACAAGAGTGGGATCAGGTTCACTGGAAGGGTCAGCATCACTTGTCCTGTGCTCAACACCCATCGTGGAATCCTTTTCTCCAATCTCGGTTAACGTCAATCCTAGAAGATGTCAACCCATTGCTGATTAAACGGTAAAAGGTGAACAACTACGTGCGTTACACGGATACCATAATCAATTCATTTAGACGATCATTAATTCTTAAGAGGGGCGATTTCAACCTTTATTGGACGTATCCTTGTGGTAGATGTTTAAGAGATAACAGAGTAAAAGGCATAATAATTTCGAACCAACTGCGACACGTTAACCAGCAGGAATTTTGCCAGATAAATATGGCAAGTTTACAATATGGAAAGTTGAAGTTATCCCTTTTGTCGTATTTCTTAGAAAGATTTCATTCTTGGTCAATTTCGAGGAATAAATCTTGGTAGCAAGCAGATTTTTGTCGAGTCTAACAATCGACTGGGGATGAGGAGCATGTGCAACAGAAGATTTAGGCAACGATCACTTTCTGTTTTTTTTTAATCTTACTTTTCCAAACAACAGTTTTCGAAATTCGAAAAACCACTTTTACCCAAAAATGATAAATCAACATTTTGACAGAAATAATGAGGTATAGACATTAATTGATGAACCTGCCAACAAATTGCATCAAGATTTGAAAATAGGCTTCTGATTTTAAAAACATGTGTCAAATTCAAAAGAGCATTTTGTGGATTAAAATTTTACCTTTTCTTCAATTTTTCCTCTAAGGTCAAGCTCGACATTTTAAAATTCATAATTCATTTTCACAGTCTCATTAAATATTTAAAATTTAATGTATGCACAGTTTCTTATTTGAGTTATTATATAGAACTGTCTTCAGTTTTAATCAAATTTGAAACGTAGGGTCTTAAATAAATATTTTCATCATCTTTCTGGGTTGAAAATTTAATTTCATGTAGTTCTACTTGTTTGATTAAATTTGTTTGCGATAATTGAATCTTGCATTCGCACCTTTTGGTCATACACTCCGGAAGTACGATAAATATTAGCGCTGTAATCGGCAGGGGAGACAACAATACTTATCGGTAAGGCCCATATACTCCAGTGTCAAATCTTTGACTTGGCAATTGCAAGAGGTTAGAAAACAAGTGGTCAAAATAATGTGAGGTGAATAAGAGTCAAATGATTCTTTTGGTCAGTCAATTGTTATTCTGAAACATCAATTATACTTTGTATATAAATCAAAAGTTTAAACTGAAATAGTTTACAGATTGTTTCGATTGAAATCTCTACATTGCATACCGACACATATGAAAGTAAAAATTCGCAAAATATGCATCAGTTTTGTACTTATGACTCCTCCTTGTTTGTTAAATATATCAGTCAAATAAAAACCTCATTTTTTCAAATTCCCCTTTTGCATCCTTTTAAGGTAATTAAGAAAAAACCCATGACCCTGGAGATAACGACTAGGCTGGGGTCTCGTATGCAAAGCAATGATCCATCTCCGACGTGGGTTAAAATGTTTCTTACGCCAATGCAAGCAGTATAACTTGGATATAAAGTACCATAATAAACATAAGTTTAATAAATTCATAAATTATAACAGAAATGCCAAGTGATAGGAACAGTTTTTCTTGTTTCTCTGGTGTTTGCTTTCCAGAAGCTTCAGCATTCCAAGGTTAAAGTAGTTTCAAAGTCATGCTTCCTTTTTGCTTTCCCCCGGCAGGGCACCCTTAAATGGTCATAAACTGTTATATTATATGTGCTATATCAGCAGCAAATTGGTGAACTTCACAAGAACGTTTTTTAACGATCAAGTTTTAATTACAATCAAATACTTAAACATTACAACTTTTGCATTATAGGTGATCGGCAAACTCCAAATGTTTTTGAGTTGTACAATATACACCAAAGACTGTTACCTCGCGGATGTATGTACATAAAGTTATCATCTTGTGACATAAATGGTGGCAGGAATGATGTACTTTTATCTTCCACTGATATCTGGTATCAGTTAGAGCAAAATCCTGATATTTTGTTTACGGACGGCATTGTTTTTGCTGAGCTGAACGACTTTTCCATACCAGTTTCCATCACAGGTGTAACAGTTACCACATCAGCAACGAGCTTTGACTTAACTTTAGGATCCAACGTTTATAGCAAAAATGAAACAAAGACGTTAAATAATTCACATTCTGGTAACTGTCTTTCGTTTCAAACAAATCCAAGGGACATTTTTGATTTTGTAAATTCTGGCTCATTTCTAAGAACGGTTTTTGAAAGAATGCGAAGTAAACTACCAAATTGGCTCTCCTTTGGTAAATCCGGGGCAGGATTGCTTTCTGTTACAGACCTTAGAACTGATGTATCGTTTGGAAGTAGCATTGATACATTTCCAGAATGCATTGGCGCACCTGTTCTTTCAAATCGCCTTTACAGTGTTTTCCGCTTTAATGCAGATACGTCAGTCAGTATTTATGGCAATCGTATAATTATACCAAAACCATTAGACGGAAGCAAGTTCTGCTTTATCATCGACTTATGTCAAAGTCTTGGAGGTACAGTGTTTCTGATGTTGCCAACTGAATCAAGAAATTTGTTAGATGATTTTGACTTCTTTAAAGCACTATATAGCTACCAAAATGTACGATTCCGACCAAAAGGAATTGGCTTCTCACTTGCCAATGATATAAACGTTCACTACAAAACAACAACACTTACTCTTTGGAATGGGGACCAGCTTTTTCAATATCCGTAAGTATCTTATTTCATATCAAATCAACAGATTGATCATTTAGTGAGGGTAAAGATTAAAAACTGTAGAAAAAGAAATCGAACAACCTTATAGTGAGGGTAAAGATTTAAAAATGTAGGGAAAGAAATCCAACATCGAAATCATTGTCTTCGCTTTTGTGAAATCGCTTACTACTTTCACGTAACAACAATGCAGAACAAAGTGTAGCTAAACCTTATATTTTTTTAATTTTCTAATGTTTATTTTTGACAATAGTATCCCATGACCTTGCTCAACTACACAATAAGCTTACAAGGCAACGTAATCTGAAACATCTACAAACATGTGTTACGTGTATTTAAAACTCTATATCCTATCCTTGCTTTGAATGAGTTGATTTGTATGATATACCACGGTTTTGCCATTGAATGATTTATTAGTGAGACTTATAACTTGAGTTCCGCAAAAACAATAGATTCATTGAAGCTTAACAACTTTCTACATGATAAGTATAATGTAATACCAGGCCAGAGTTATCTGCAAACAGTTCTGCGATATACAGAAATTTATTTTCAATTTATTTTTGTTTATAAGAAACTTTTGGACATTCCGAACGCTCTTCTTTTGCGTTTGTTATCATTCAATTCCTTTTTACGTTAAACAAAAAACGTTTCATTTTCTCAAAAGATCCGAAATTATATTTAAACGATGAAGAAAAACCTGTTTATTTCTCAAGTTACCTACAACTCAATTTGCTCTATGTTACATATTGAGCGAATAAATTGAAAAGTGGCACTTTGAATCTCACTGTTTCGTTCAAAAATCTTATTTACAGATGATGCAAGTTCGACAAGATATTAAAAACTAGTATCCATTTGTACGGATATAAATTAAATTATATCGCTTCCACATTCAAATATTAATAAATTTGGCATTGTATCCATCTTGTCCTGCTTCACGTTTATTGACGTCAATGTATTCAATAGTCGTACATACTGATGATATCGCATGACTAAATCTTCAGAAATTTCAACTTTGGCTTGCTTTCAGCAACTGCGAGCATTAAAAAGAGAGGTATCCCCTTTTTGTATGTTTTTTGATAATTATTTTTATTGTAATTCAGGTACTGTCTAGTGGAATTGGGTTGTTTCTCTTTAATATTTAAATCTAGTTCGTTGGTTATTGCTTTGTTTTCTTTGACCACTCGATAAGGTTGCTGGGGTTGGATACCAACTAAACAAGTTAAACCCTACCACATGTCTCGCGTGCATGACACGAGTCAGGACTTGTTGTCAAAGTGCTGTCTTTATGTTAATGTTTTGTTACACGTACTTTTTAACAATATGCAGGTAAGAGCATTTTTATTTTTAATATACACGATTTCAGTTTTGTTTTGTTCGCTTATATCAGAACTAAAGTCTTAAAATTTAAGCTAACGTTGATGAACAGAACATGATTGCCTTATTATTTAACGAAACGCATCTGGTAAAAAAATTCCAGTTACGTCGTCACTTCTTTTGTCATCTCTTTTCTTTCCTAATTTTTCTAATCTCGTTATCTAAAACTTTATATCTGAAGTTAACCTTTCGCCAACCAATTGGTATTTAGGTTTGACTACCTCGTCGCCTCTTATGGAGGAATATGCAAAGCAATGGGCGAAGATAGAAAAGGTAGAGGTTGCCACCCTTTCTTAATGGGTCATTAATTCAGATTCGGATTAAATAATGACAAGGGTCGATGAGCACTAAAGCATTGTATTTGTCTGTAAAAACACTACGTTCATTGGTAACCTGACATATGCCCCTACTACACTTTCTAAAGAAGAGATCCTTATTAACCATAGGTCGGTTCTGTCTTCATTTGGAATTGACACCAAAGAAGATGAATCGGATCTGGCTTCTTTATTCTACCTACATCAAAACTACACAAGTGTCCATATAAAGAAAGATATATAGCGGGATCCTCCAGATGCTCCACCAATTCTCTTTTTAAATTACTTACAACTATATTGTCGACAGTCAAGGAGGGCCTTCAAAAGTACTGTGATAAAGCATACTCCACTAGAGGTGTTAATCAAATGTGAACATCAAAAAACTCGAAAGATCTGCTTCAATTTCTCAAATCCGATTCTTGAATTTTGTATAAGTATACAAACGTCTGATTTTTCTATCATTTATACCACGGTTTCACATTGATATCTTTAAAACGGTCTTAAGAAATTGATACATCAGTGTTTTGTTAAACAATATAAAATCCCAGATATGAATATTTGGTTTTAGGTAAAAATATGTTTACTTTGTTAGAGAAATTATAGAACAATTATGCTAATGAATACAATAAAGGCGATATTGTCAAAATCCTGGACTTTCTGATTGACAACATTTTTGTAGAATTTGGTGGCCGATTTTTTTCAACAGACAGTTGGCATTCCAATGGGCAAAAATTGTGCGTCTTTTCTAGCTGACTTGTTTTTGTACTAGTATAAAGCATAGTTCATTCAGGAACTCGCTCGAAATAGCAAAAAGAAATTCGCGAGATCGTTTAATTCATATGTTTTGCTATGTTGATGTTTTGTCATTGAATAATCCTACGTTTAGTGAACAACTCGACAGAATATATCCCACTAAAAATTAAGGAGACCACAGATTCCAAAAAATCTCCTTCATACCTAGATTTATTCCTCGAAATTGACCAAGAGGCAAAACATGTTACTAAGATTTTCCTTTTGTAAACTTCCTATATTTAGTTAGCAATATTTCACTTCCCCTACCTACGGGCACACACAGTTGACTCGATACTCTCGTGTCTGTTCAAAATATCAGGATTTTCTATAGACAACGTTGCCGTTGCCGCATAAATTTTTACAACTGCACTTGATTTTGTAGTAGCTTGAAGCAGATACAAATATTTTTATGAAAACGAAAATTTCAGTGTGTTTTCAACAGCTGGAGTCTGGCTAGGTGCGAATGTGGAATGGAAATCAATTTCAGGTGTTTTTGATATAAGTGTTAATGCGGATGCAGATGTATTTCTATCAGTGCCAGGGTTGAAAGCTGTAAGTAAATTGATTTCAACAATGTATGAATTTCTTGAAAGTAGGGCATTGACAACAAGTATTTCCTCATGGTCCAGTTTCATGTTAAAATCTTAATTTGTCTCATGGTACTCATACTACATTTTCCCCTCATTCCAATCGAAAAAAAGTCGAATAACGGAAAATATATCCCATCTTTAAAATAAGGAAACGGGGAAAACTTCTATTCTGAAAAAGTATAAAAAAGGGTAGAAATTGCAAATTTGATAAAAATATTTGTTCAAATCATGTTGCTCTGAAGTGGAAATAAGACAGTATAACAATGGGGAATTGACAGAGTAGTTGTGAACTGTAATATTTATTCATGCATATGTAGTTTTTGGTAAATAATACTTAAGATAAATACTCGTTTCATAAAAAGGACAGCTTTCATGAATCATTCAATTTATCACTGTCAAAAATTATTGCATAGTCAAATTTCAATGTGAACCTACGTAATTTTGTTCTGCCTTTCATATAGATTTTCCTAGATATATTTGTTGAAGAATGGAGTGGCCTGATTCAGTTAAAAAAGATAGCTGCTACATCAACCTTCCGGTTTGTTCTTTTTGATAAATTTCCAATAGAGTGGACTATGAAAGACGTTTTGCTTGCCAGCATAGAAATTATGTGGTCTATTGGAGGTAAGACATTTATGATTCACAATAATTGGGATTTAAAAAAGTAAGATGTATTTTGTAGATTATTTTCAAACTCCGAAGCAGTTGTGACACGTCCAAATTTAGGCTAGTAAGGATTTACACCACTGCCAGAAGCCCTATCAAATTTTTGTTTACGCGGAAAATAAAAGCATTTCCGTTTTTATTTGATGAAGTTCACATAAATTTTAGTTACACGTTACTATTTTTACAAAAATATTAGAATAAAACGTCAATGAAAAACCACGCAGTAGAAAAAAAAATCGGTTTTTATTTCTAGTTGTGCAAATAACGTCAGCAATATTGTGACTTTGCAAGTATTTGTTTTATGACGTAAAAAATCAGGTAAATGCAACAATAAAAAATGCATTTTATTTAAAATTGTTTCGGCTTTGGGCAACGGTAATAAGCTGAGGTACGAACGTTGACCGCTGTTCGGAGCTTCGATTATTTTATGATCTTAATAAATTGTAGTTATTACTTTGCAGTGATAGGTAGCAAATGCCTCTTTATTGTTGGACTTTTTCATGTAGCTTGGTTAAATTTTAAACAGAACCGGATAATGAAAGAGGATAGCTGAGCCAGTCATGTCAATATGGATGGTTTAAAAACTGGAAAATAAAGAACTAGAATGATTATTGTAAAAAATTCAAACATTTCATGTTATGTTCTAGATCTAAAGAAGAAATATGGAATATATGTCGGAAAGACAATCCGCATCTTTTCTGGTATGTGCACAGCATATTTTTTCGTGAAGCTGTGTCCTTAGATTCATTATTTGCCGATACTTTTATTCGTGTAGTGAAAATAAACAAGTAATTCTCTTTTATTTTAGGAACGGGGGATAGAATATGGTGTGGTGATGGCGCAAATCCACCTGGTTTATTTATTTCATTTCTTGCGAACGTCAACCCATTCAGGCAGATTCCGATAATTGGAGACTGGTTATTATCTGCCAACAGCAAAGTGCATGTATTTCTTACAACAGAAGACAAATTGTCGCTTGATACAACAGTCGATGTTTTAAATGAAATATTAGAAATAAAATCAATGACTCAACGTTTCAACCTGATTATAAAAGATGTTTCAAAAGAAACAACTAATTTTACTCGAAATCATTTAACCGTTTTTCAATCTTCTCTATTCTCATTTGAATCAACGCTCTCTGAAGCTGTTAATTTCAAAACCAATTTGCGAGATATGTTGAGGTTTACCAAGCTGTTGTTGGAGGACTATTCAGTAAAAGTTAAAGATGCATCAGATATTGTTATGAATGAATTAGAGTTCATTCAGAGTTCTGTTATTTCCGACCTAAAACAACTCATCGAATCAGAAACACATAGAATAGGAAGAAATGTTGACCTAATTGTATCCAAGATAAGCAACAAAATTTTATCTTTACACAAGTCAATAACTGGTTTTGGTATTCATCTTTCCCTGTATGTACGCATTTTTGGATTAGAGTTCTCCTTGATGGATGTTGAAGTCGTTTATTCAAATAATATAGGTCGGTGTAGTAGATACAAAAAGCTTTATGAACTACTAGAAGGTGAAAATGCACTTCGACTACTTTGTCGGTCTACAGTCAGAAGGCAATTGGGATATTTCATAACCCTTGAAGAGAGCAAATATGTAAGCATCGCCTTTTCTTCTAACCAAAAAGTAATTGTACATTTTCATAGCCACATAAGCGTTCTTGGAATAAAGATTTTAGCTGATGTTATTGTTAGCAATAATGGTCTTTATTTCTCAGTTGAAGGCAACATTTGGGATATATTCCTTGCAAAGGTAGAATTTACGACAACAGTAGATGTATACCGTTCATGGTTTGATTTGATATTTAACGTAAAAGGTAGTTTTATTGCAGCATCAGATGACAAGAATTTTCAAGGCAGTTATTTAGACGGCCTTCGATTATTTGCAAGAAAAGTTGCAGAGAGTGCAAATAAACGATTATCTGCTGCACAAGACGGTTTATCCTCTGCCCAAACATCATTATCGTTTGCTCAAAGAAAATTAACAGATGCACAGAAAGCAATAAAGAAATGCCATGCAGCTTTTGATAATGCAATCAGTGCGCTGAATAGTGCGAAAAATAAACTGGAAGAAGCAAAACTCCCGTACGAGAGAGCCTTAAACACATTGCGCCAAGCGCAAAGAGATGTGGATAACTTGTGTAAAATAAGAGAATGTCGACCCTGGTGTATCCCTGGAATCAGATGTAGGTGGTGTCGTTGGGGTTGGTTGCCATACCCATGTTGTAGTTGGACAAACTGTATGATAAAAATTCCGGATTTGTTTTGCATTGCTGCTAACGCCTTTTGTTGGATTATCAGAGGCGTAGCATATGCTGCATTAGAACTTGCAAAACTATTTGTAAGAGTACCGATGCTTTTATATGATGCTGCAAAATTAGCTTTGACACTTGCTCAAGTTGTTGTAGATAAATCAAGAGCAGTATTATGGGTTGCTGAAGGAGTGCTTGAGATAGCTAAATTTGGACTAGAAGTTACCAAAGGGGCCTTAGAAATAGCAAAACAGGCCATAGAAGTGATTAAATTTGCAGTTAAGGCGGCTTTGTATGTTTTTGATTTAATCATTCGTGGAATCCAGAATCTTATAGATGTTAAAAACTGTGGCTTTGAAATAGAAATGTCCACCTCAGATTCATCATTCTTCGATGTATCATGCGATGTAAAAGCTTTTGGTTTGGGGTGGACAACATTTAGATTTTCTTTTGATTTCCGAAATCCACTTTCTAGCATATGGCGCGTTGCAAAAGCTACAATAAATTCGCTGTTAGATATGATATCTGAAGTATTTGGAAAAAGAAAGAGAAGAGACATTACCTTTAAGTCAATGAACATTTTACACCACGCCTTAGATATTAACAAGCGAGAAATACGAAACGAAACTTCGTCTCAAACGTTATATTTGAATGACACTTTGTTTGACGAAAGTGCAGATGACAATACTGGGCAATATAGTAGTTATAAGTATAGAGTTACATGGTTTGCGACAAACTGTGCAAATTTTCAGAAAATCACAAGCTTTTTGTCGGGGGCTGTATTTGCTTTAACTGCAATGGTTAATGAAACAGTTTCAGTGTTTAATGACGTATCATCGAACAAAGAAATGATTGCAAATGTCTCTATTAACTCTACTCTTCAAAACATGACAGCAGAATCCTTGGGAGTTAGTCCCGAGTATGCACTAAATGATTACAATATTACCTCTGAAGAACTTGAATCCCATATCCAGGATTTTAATGCTTCATTTATGAACGACCCGGTGATAATGGAAATATCCAATGCAACCAACGCGGCAGAGGAAATTATAGATTCGGGGGTGAACGAAGCTTATTCCATTAAGATAGTTCACTATTGGCTGTATGGTATGGATAATGAAACCAGAGTGTACTTTAATTCATCTGAATGTTACGATTTTAGAGACTGCGTTTTATATTCATTTTTTGTCCTGTACGACTTATTTAACAATAATTCTACCGAAAATGCTGAACTGAATCAAAATTTAACATCCACTATGGAAGACAGTTTTCTTGATCTTTTTTTGAATGTTTCTCGGACACCAATAGAAGTACACCACATGTCTCAAGAAATTATTGAAATTTTGGGTTTTTTGAATGAGTCTACCCAGTTTTGTTCAACGCCTCCTAATATCACAGTTGATTTGAGAAATCAAACTGTACTAAAAGGATCCAGACTAAGTTTTGTTTGTAACGTTACTGGAAATCCAACACCGATGATTTGGTGGTACTACAACGACACTTATATTGAAGGAATGAACGATGATGAACTCGAATATCTTAACGCTACAGAAATGCACATAGGAAAGTACAGATGCGTAGCTGGAAATATAGTTACGAATGTAACATCAACTGATGCATATGTGACAGTGAAAGGTTAAAAGTTTAATTTCATTTTCTCTCGTTTTTCACAATTCGATGAACAATTTGGAAATGTTCTGTGTTTCAACTCTAAACCGCATGAGAATTTTTTTCATTTTTCGATATGCATCCTTTTTCAGCAATTGGTACATGTATTTCTGTCTATTTCATTACGAATTCTGTTCCGTAAAATCTAATCATAATTTTTCAAAATGAGAATTGTCAGTCTGCCAAACATCATTAGTAACAAATATCATGTATGTTTAACTAATACGTTTTGAGTAACAACCAAAAATGAGTCTTTAATTTTAGTCGATTGTTTTTTAAATGTCATTCTTTCTTTTTATATCTTAGAATGTAGATCAGGAACCTATTTTCATGAGGGATATTGCATTGAATGTGGGAAAGGTGAATATCAAGAAAACAGGAATCAAGAGTTCTGTTTTAGCTGTATGACTGGTTATACCACAGATTCCCCTGGATCTGACAGTAGCACATCTTGCATAGGTACTTAAAAGTAATTATTTACCAAGATTCCAGTATGATATTGGTTGCAGTTGTCAAAAGTTATTATTTGGTTTATGTGTTTCAGGCGACATCCAATGTGAGAAACAAATAATATGCATTTTAAGTTGACAAACAATCTATTTGGTGATGTCAATGCAAATAATTCCAGTAAAAAATTAATCAATTACTGCAAAAAATCGACAATTTTACAAAATAAGGATTAAATATGTACAGCATGTTAAACCTCGCAACAATGGGTTCAATTAATTTCGTAGTCAAAATAGTGTGGTATAGAAACATAAAGGATATGGATAATGTTGAACAAAATACATTTCTGTACATGAAAAACGTTATTAAAACGTTTTAACTTTTAAAACGTTTTTATTCTCATCAGGTAAGATAGAGACCAAAATATGTGAAATCCATATACCACATACCTATAAGCAAATATCTTATATTTTATGGATGTTATTGATGATATTATACAAAAGTGCACAAAACTGATTTCAAACGCGTTTTTTGCGACGGCAATCCAAATGATAGGAAGTTAAAT
>JARWCS010171328.1:0-14232 GCA_034783895.1 Geukensia demissa | reverse complement strand
TACAAAATGTGAAACTATACATAAAACAAGACAATCGACCTAATCTAATGCAAAAATGGTGAACATATAACAATAAACGACTAACATAAACATTATGTTGCTTATGCAATAAAGATTCATTCATTCATTCATTCAAAAACTATCACTGTATCTTTACTTGTAGGTTTCTTCAAGATTCTGAGAGGAAAAGATGAGTGTGGTATCGAGTCTGGTATTGTTGGTGGAGAGCCAAAACTCAGTTAGATTCACTGACTCATATACTATTAAACATTCCTGTTATTATTGTCAAATTTTTACTACAATTTATAATTGTTTTGTAATTAAAATTGATTATATTTTATTGTTTCATTTTTTTTGTTTGCCTGCATTTTTGTAATCCAAGGCAAATTGCTGTGACTAATATTTCTTGTACAATGTCTAGCAAAAAAAAATAAAATTAATGGGCGGTTTATAATGATTGATATTAACTTCATGTTATGAAGCATTGAGATCAGTGTGAACAAACATGCCACCCATCCACAGGTACATTATAATTTTTGTCCTTGAAACCACTTGGCTAATTTAGACGAAAACTTTGCAGAAGTAATGTTTTCTTTGCTGATTAGAAAAACAACACAACCGCAAAGTGCGGATAATTCTTTCTAATTGGCTTAAATTTCAAAGCTCTTCTAGACAGAAACAATTGATTGCATATCGATTTAATTCCTTGAAAATGACCATCGACAAAATGGTCATCGACAAAATTTATGCTTCCTTTCCCGATTCAATATTAAAGATGGCTGCCGCCCTAGCCAGAGTGAGTTTAACATATTACACTTTCTTGTTCGAATAATCCTTGGGAGTTCCTCTACAAAAGTTGTTTTTCGTGCGGATCGAAAAGTTAAGATGAAATTAAACGATGTGAGAAAGTTCTTAAAATTCTGCTCATCAGAAACTACTCGGCAGATTCAATTGATTTGTTGGGGGAATTATCATTGTGTAGTTCTTAACAAAAGATTGAATATGTAATACTGGGGTGCTACCACAGTCAGATTTGTTTAACATTTAATGTATTCAAAGAGCTGTTTTGTTCTCTTCTTATAACCATAAATCATGCAGTTGAAATGCGGTATGCTGCTGTCGCCGTCTTTGCCGTTTGTAGACAGATTGGTTTCCAGAAGATCAGAATTTTTAAAGCATTTTTCATTTTTAGAAAAACAAAACACCTTGGAGCCACTGATTTAACTTAACTGATAACAATGGGTCATGTGATTTATTGACTTAGATGATGCTTGTTTTGCATTGTTTACTTATTTATCCAATAGTTGTTATTTTTTAATATCATCACATTTTATTTTGGGGGCTCTTTACAGTTTGCGGTAGGGTGTAGACATGTGTCATCATTGAATGCCTATGGAAAACCTAGCTGTAGAAATTTGTGATTGTCACGTTTTGGATGGCCGTCTCATGGACAATCATACCACATCTTCTTTTTCTATATTAACATCCACCGATCTGTCTGTCCGTCTGTTGTCAATCCAAAGTGACTTAAACATGACCTCAGAAACAGCTTAATCGATTTGTACTAAACTCTGGTGGATTGGTCCTTGGGTCATTTTCTATCAAAATTATATATAGCTTTTCTGCCAGCTGACCAATATGGGCACTAATATAACAAAATTTTTTTATTTCCTCTGAAACTGCTGAGCCAATTAGAATCAAACAATAAGTGGAATGGTCTTTTAGTTGTCCCTTTTGATAAATATTTTTAGTATGCTCAATAAACCAGCCAAGATGACCGTTATGGTCCGTGAGCTGGGTCTACCTACTGCATCTTTTGCATCCCCCCTTTTGGATATTACCACACACGATTTTTTTATGGATTGGCTAAATATTCCAAGCCAAAGTTTAGTGCCACCCTCATATTTCTTAAATTTAAGTTTTTCAAGAAACGTCTGTTTTAAAGAGCTCTGAGAGCACCAAAAAGGAAGAATGTCCTATAAATCTGTTTTAAATGTAAAGGTGCAGGCATTATAATTATGTCTATTATATATATCTCCCTTCCTTTTAGTAGTAGTCACTTAAACTTTACCCCTAACTCTAAAACCAAACAAAAAAAAAAAAAAAACAAACAAACAAAATAACACTTATTATTTCTCGACTGTTTAATTTATTTTTGAATAACATTTTTTTCTCTCTTTCAGACATATAATAATAATTAATGACAATTGTATGGAAAAATTGCCTTCTTTCATGTGATACTTTACATAAAAGTTCTCAGTGAGCCAAATTTCTTGTTCTGTTATTTGCTTTGTATGGCAGTTAAAGGAAAAATACATGAAACATTCAAACTATTTTTTAAATGTTTTTTTTATTAAAAATGAATATTAAAATTTTATTTTATGATTCAGGCATACATTTGTGTCATTATCAGAGTGTAGCTCTCATTTTGCTATGGTAATTTCTGTGGGTGATTTTGACCCTCTAACTTAATTATATCTGTCTATCTACGCATTTATTAGTGCAAGGATAACTATATTAGATTGCGTATGAATAATTGATTTAAGATGTCCTATCTCAATATTTCTGAAAAACAGCCTATTTAAAAGATTTAAAGTATAAACAGCGAACGAGTGGTGGTTGATGGTTATTAACGTCCTACACAGCAAATTAATGCTCTCAGTCGGACGGTCCCAGGCGGAACTTATGGTTTATGCATATCTTGAATCTTGCTTATTTTAGTGCTAGATCCTTGCTATTTTTGTTTCTTTTTTACCTTTTTACATGTATTTATTTAAATAATTTATTTTACAATAGTGCTTGCTTTTATATGCATGAACTTGATTTAGCTTAAATATCTTGCTTTTAATTTCATGAACTGATTTGGACATTAACCTGTGTTTGTCTATATGTCATGTATTGTATGTGTATCTGTGTATTGCTTTGACTGTGTGTACTTGTTTGTATTGTTATTGTTTTATAAGTCGGCATAAAAGCTCTACAGAGCTTATGATTATTGTAATATTTATCCGACTCTAAATAAAGTTTATGTTCTATTCTGGGAAAGTTCATCAGAACTCCGTGGCTTCGATCCTCATTCCATTTCAAATTTATTACAACTAAAATTTTTCGTTGGATATTTAATTTCGTGGTTCACTGGCACCCACGAAAACCACGAAAATTGGTATACAATGAATAATATTAATCCACAGTAAACTAAGTCTAGGTTTGCTACAAAACAGAATTTTCATAAAGACCATTCCAGCCAAGTTTTGTTTAAATTGGCTTGGTGGTGTCTAAGAAATTGATGAAAATGTTGATCCAGTGTTGGGTCCAATGTTAAACTAAATCCAGATGTGACAGCTGTATTTGATAATACCCATGATACAAGACAACATTTTTAAAAGATATCATCCAAGGATTATTCCATTCAAGTTTGGCTTAGTTTGCTGAGCAGTTTCAGAGAGTTGACAAAAATGTATTCCCATTGAGTCCAATGTTAAACTAAGTACAATGTACAGCCAGGGTGGACATATTGGATGGTGTTTGGGAAAACTGAACATAATTTTTATAGGTGTCAATCCAAGGATCATTCTACCTCAATAGCAGCTTCTGAGGAGTTGATGAAAATGGAAAATTCCCATTGACTGAATGTTAAACTATGTCTGGCCATGGTGGCCATGTTGGATAACATTATGAAAAAGTGGACACAATTTTTAAAGGGGGCCAACCAAATCCAGTCCACCAAAGAAAAATCCTGTGCAAACCAAATTTCAAATTTAGTCTTCATTTTAAGGATCTATACAAATAAATCCTGCCTAATCTGTAAATCTCTCTAAACCGAACAAAAATTGTGGTCCTAAGGGTGTTCGGATTAGACAGGTTTCACTGTATTTAGGAAGTTGATTAAGAAAGTCAATTTTCCAAAGGGTCCTCCCTATGGCAGCCATATTGAATGATGATTATGGATGAATTGAGTACAGTTTGATCACTTACTGTTTCAAATCAAGGACATTTAAATCAACATTTGCTGCTTCTTCACTTTGAGCAAATACTTTTAATATATAGGTCAACTTGTTGGTCCAGTAAAAGTAGGGGTCATTAATTCATTCCTCATTAATATACTCTTGTATTGAATATGCATTAATTGTTGGCTAATGGAATTTAAGCCAAGTAAGGGCTAACACAAGCAAAGCAGCTTTGTTTATGTTGATGATAATGTTATAAACAGTATCCAAGTGTGTTATCGAGATTTGTCTAGTTTCATATCGTATACAGTACCTTTCTATATATAGCTGCAACCAACGAGCAACTGACCCTCATTCCAACAGACATGCCAAGTTTATAATTCTGATGGTAAAATATCGACTGAATCAATCCACTGACAAAAATACCAATAGCAGGGAGATAACCCATCCATGAAGGTTTTCTGTCACGGTCATCTGCATAATCTATCAATAAACTGCAGTAAAACATATAAATATTAACACATGTCAATTCATTCAATATTTAACTTCACAATCAAAATAATGCAGCATATTCTTATATCTGAAGTCTAGGATTATAATCTGGGAGCAAATGGGCAATTTTAGGACTACTTATACAATGGCAATACTATGTATGGAATAGAAAGAACTTATTAGTACATACATGAACATATCTTACTTAAGGCACATATTGAATATATAAATACATTTAATATCATCAGTCAAATGCTCCTCTTTAATACCATTGTAAAGAATTAATTTTTGATGCATTGCTGGCCCACAATGATAGGCTAGTAACTAGAACCATTATTGTTTTATAAAACAGGGAGACTTTGAAGTGCTATTGAATTATAGATTATAAAATGCAAAAATTTAAGACAATAATTAGTTTCAAAGAATCTTCTAAGATGTCATTTTCACAATGACTTTATAAAAAATCATATAGTAGATCACAGGATCACTCATCACTGCAAATGTGGACCAAATTACATGCAATTTATCCATGATGGTATTTTCTTGCTAAACATTAAAGTTTAATGTCTTTTTTGTTTCTCTTGAAAGTGAAACAGGGAAAAACCATTCCACTAAACATTAAGGTTGATCATAGTGATAACCAAGGGAGAGGGGATACAAATAAAGCCACCCCACTCTACCCTGAAAACAAACTAGAGGCTCCTAGGAGCCTGTAATCGCTCACCTGTCTCAAACAGCCTTGTATTTAAACTATTGTGCAGAATACCCTAAGAAACAATAATACAAAGTTTCATCTAAATCCATTCAGTAGTTTCAGAGGAGAAGATTTTTAAACTCTAACTTCAAAATTAGCTAAAAAATGTCCAGTAAAAGGGCAATACCTCCAACAAGAGTTACGGAATTTCCTTGAAAATTTCACCACAAATAGATTTCATCATCATGATGCTGAACACTTTTACCTTATGTCAGAATTTAAAGTTAACAGATTTTGAGATATACGTGAAAATCTTCTGTCAGACCCCTATGTTTTATTTTTAGTAATGGCAGCCATGTTTTTCAACAGCTTAAAAATCGAAGCATAAATTTTGAGCAGAATAGCCTAAGGAACAATCATACAAAGTTTCATCTAAATCTATTCAGTAGTTTCAGAGAAGATTTTTAAAACTAACTTCAAAATTTGCTAAAAAAAACATCTAAAAAGGGCCATAACTCCTACAAGAGATAAGAAATTTCCACAAAAATTTAACCACAAATAGATTTCATCCTGCTGAACACTTTTACCCTATGTCAGAATTTGGCTAAAGTTAACAGTTTTTGAGATATATGCGAAAATCTTATGTCAGACCCCTATGTTCTATTTTGGTAACGGCAGCCATGTTTTAAAATGGATAAAAAATCAAAGCAAAAACTCTGTGAAGAATACCTGAAGGAACAATCAGACAAAGTTTCATCTAAATCCATTCAGCAGTTTCAGAGGAGAACATTTTAAAAACTTTAACTTCAAAATTAGTTTAAAAAAAACGTCTAAACAGGGCCATAACTCCTACAAGAGATAAGGAATTTCCACAAAAATTTCACCACAGATAGATTTTATCATGCTGAACACTTTTACCCTATGTCAGAATTTGGCTAAAGTTAACAGTTTTGAGATATATGCCAAAATCTTATGTCAGTCCCCTATGTTCTATTTTTAGTAACGGCAGCCATGTTATTCAACGGATCAAAAATCGAAGCAAGAACTTTGTGCAGAATACCCTAAGGAACAATTATACAAAGTTTCATCTAAATCCATTCAGTAGTTTCAGAGGAGAACATTTTAAAAACTTTAACTTCAAAATTAGTTTAAAAAAAAACGTCTAAAAAGGGCCATAACTTCTACAAGAGATAAGAAATTTCCACAAAAATTTCACCACAGATAGATTTCATCATGCTGAACACTTTTACCCTCTGTCAGAATTTGGCTAAAGTTAACAGTTATTGAGATATATGGGAAAATCTTATGTCAGACCCTTATGTTCTATTTTCAGTAAGGGCAGCCATGTTTTTCAACGGATTAAAAATCGAAGCAAAAAGTTTGTGCAGAATACCCTAAGAAACAATCATACAAAGTTGCTTCCAAATCCATTCAGTAGTTTCCGAGGAGAAGATTTTTTTTTCAAAATGTTAACCACGACAACGACGGGTGCCAAGGGACAGTAATAGCTCACTTGGCCTTCAGCCAGGTGATCTTAAAAAAATTAATTAAGATAGGATCCCCATTGAAATTTGATTAAAAGTTTGACTACTTAATTTAGACTTGCAGTAACAAATAACCCATTTTGAAACATTCTGGTTATGGACCTGCTGATTCACATGGGAAAGGTGGAGGAGTAAATGAATTTCACTGTTGAAGAAGAGGCAAGGGGGTATCTGATAGAATTATTTCCTACCTTAAGAGGATTGGACCAGCAAACTGTAATATATCTGAAATAACTTTAAACCACAATGATAATATGTATGTCCATCCAAAACTGCTAAATAAAGCTTTAAATAAAGATGCTTTATATAAACTGGATTCTTTTACTAAGATTGTCATTGGCTGGAGTTTTCCTTGGAGTAATGGCGATTTTTCTGTAGATGAGGTAGCATGTTGAATATCATATACATACTGACTTCTTTGTTTAGCATTCCTGAAACAATAAAGAATATTTCTCTAATTGTTATTCGACCAGCCTTTTTAAAATGTGATTATCAATTCACATGCACTGATTATCAACGCCATATTCAATTTAGCCAACTTTGATTGATGACCTCATTATACAGTTGGGGTTTTAGACAATTAACTCAATACATCAATTCAAGAATTAGAAAAACAAAATCTTATATTGTTAAAACACCGAGAATCCTATTTTTTACAATCTTGATAGTTAAACCTTTAAATTTCTTACCAAGTCTCCAAATTGAATGTTTAGCTTTCTTGAGTATAAAAAATATGATTATCAATGGATAACAATGTAAGATTCTCTACTTAAATGACAGTAGAAGATACAAAGTACTACTATCTCTTTAACAGAGAACAAGCAAGAAATTACTCGCATCTGTGACAGTATACAATCTGTTGTTTTTATGACATGATACTTTTATTTTATACACTGGGTGGTGCAAAATAAGTTTCACCTATTAAATTAACATGAAATTAACATTAAGTTAATGTTAACTTAACAATAATTGAGCAATTAACATTTAGTTTAACATTGAATTATGTTAAGATCTTGAGTTTAATTTAATGTTAAACTACATTTAATAAAAATACAATTGGAAAAACTTTTCTTTTAGAATAAGGTTTATAGGGCTTGATATGCTGTCTATCTTTATTTATGTAAGCTCATGTTTTTTGATTTATCACAACTTTATCAGTACCGTATATTTTAATGTTAAATCAATTTTAAAAATTTAATGTGAGTTTAATGTTAAGCTCATTTAACATTAAATTAATGTTAAAATAACATTTATTTAATGTTTATAAACCGTTAAATGAGCTTAATGTTTATTCAACACATTTGCCTGTGTATTCCTGCATTTTTTTACCTTCTGTTGTGTAGAATTTAAATGTGATGAAGTTTGTCAAAGATATTTGTATAGGCCCATTTTATTCTGAAATTATGGTTAACAAATAAGCAAAAACAAAGAATTTTTTAAAAAGTGTGAACATGCTTTTTTAAAGTAGAAGACAATAAGGTGTGTCCTTGATTAAATATGGTAATGATATTTTACCTTTGATGAGCATTTGACAGTTCCTTTCTCCAGTTAGTGTTGAACTTGTTAACTATATTCTGACTTTGATCTCGAGACAGTAATGTCCATACATCTCTATCTTTTAATGGATTTCTATAAGCTTTTAAAATGATTCTGTCCAACAGAAAAGTAGAAATTGTAAATGATATATGACAAATTCTCACTACATTAAATCTATACAATCATATCTTAGAAATTGAGAAAAGAGAAGGGGATGAAAAAAATTCAACAAGGATCATTAAACATAGCCAAAATATATAAACCAAGCTGAGGATGATTTCTACTCAAACTGGTTGAATTATATTAAGTGATTTCAGAAAAGAAATGTTGATCTAAGTTGCATCATGGCAGCCATACTGAATTTCCAATCACCAAACAATTCACAAGTGTGGTACATGACAAATAAATAACCATTCTTGCCGTCTCAATTCAATATACAGGACCACCTAAGAATTATTCCTGTAAAGTCTTAATTCAATCAGAGTAGTGGTTTCTGACAAAAAAGATTTTTAAAATGTAGAACAATCAGATCACATTTGCTCTGGTGCCAATGTTGAATTCACAACTCTGGTGAAGAAGTATCTGTCTATTATTTCTAACAACTTATGTTTAAATCATTTCAGAGGTTTCATAGTGGAAAGTGAAATTCCCCAACTACCATTTGTGTAACATTTCTGTCAAGTTTGCCAAGTTTGCTTCAAATCTGTTAATAGGTTTCAGAGAAGAAAAGAATTATCACTAGTAAACGGTTCATGTTTTACACTATGCAATAGGCCTATAGCGTTATACATACTATTATCTGTCCCCGAATTTCTCCAAAAAGATTTAACATTTAGGGTTTGCCATCTTTATTTTTGGCAGAAGTGCAAAAGTTTGACCTAAATAAAGTAAATTAAAAAATTTCACACATTTTTTATTCGAACCCTTTCCCATGATTCATATCAGAAGAGTTACTTTATCAGAAGAGTTACTTTTAAAATTCCATTAAGGTCAGTTTTATTAAAAATTTTCATTTATTTCTTGTTTCAGGAAAACCACAAAATTTAGTTCCCAACAAAATACATACTTTTATTTGCATTTTACTATGCAGAAGGTGAAACCTGAGACCGATCATATGTTTTCCAACCACAAAAATTCGCATCACATTTTAAATTTTTTTCTGATGTATCTTATCTCAAAATCTATCCATTCATCAATATCCAACTGATCCCAATGTTTATTTAATATTGCAAACATCTTATATAGATATCTAACAACATTTTATGAAATTACAATTATTTCTTCATGTCATCTCTTCTTCATGTTTTCTGATAGGCCTGTTAGCATGCCTCATTTTCTCTGACAATGCTCGGCCTAATGAAAAGAAATCTACCTAAGATTTGATTGAATGAAGCAGTTAACTTAAACTTTGATGAACTTTTGACAGTTTGTTTCTCCAGTAAATGTAAAATCTGTTTAAAATCACTAGGCAGTTTTTTATTTTGATTCAATACAATCATAAAATACATGTTTCATCCTTTAAACAACATTCTTGTCAATTAAATCTCCTGCATCCTCCATTATGTACATAAACTGAGATAATAACTCCCAAATTGTGCAGGAGTTTTTTCTTAAGTTTACTGAAAGTGACACCTATTTTTTCTTTAAGTGCCATGACCCAGGCACAACATATTAAAATGGCAGGCAGTTAGAGCATTTTCAAATTTAAATTTTACAAAATACTAACATGCCTTTGGATTATTATGTCACTGATTTCAATAATTTTGGGATTTATTTTCTTTCTTTCATATTTCTTCATTTGGCATTTTAAAAATGATTCAATGAGACTGTCAATAGTAGTTTTATTGACAGTTAAAGTTCTGCTTTGCTATATATTTACTCCTAGCTTTTAACTATGGCAGCAGGCTATTTTTAAAATTAGTGTTGTGTAACCTAGAAAATCTCCCAGATTCCTAATCTTTGTCAAAAATGAGAAATTACGCCCCATATATCCAATTCTGGTGAACGTTTCACAAAAAGTGGTAAGACATACGACTACTCTTAAGTCCTATATAACATATGTAAGTTACAATCACTAGCAACGCTTACTAGAAACAGTTGCGTTGTATTGGTTTTACCTTAGGTACTTTTCTGTGTTTATAATTAGTAACAAATCAACTGATAATTACATTACAATCTTTGATGCTTGGGTAATTTCCTATTGATTTTAAGCTATAAAATTGTAAAATCTTATCACCTTGTTTGTTTAATAGTAAAGTCTTGACAAGGTTTGGCATTTGTTATTTATAGTTACTTTACCTGTGTTCAACCAATTGGTGTCAGGCAAAAATGAATATGAAATTGAATTTTCCCCCAGCTTTGACCTTTTAGCTGGAAAACGATAAAAGATAAAAGAAAATCTGTTGTCATATGAGTGATTCTTTCATCAAGGAATCCAATGCAAAAAACATCAAAATCAGTGTTAAAGTCATTGAACCATGCAAATTAGGTCAAGGACAAAATTCATGTGGTTAGTTGACAACTTCATAGCACGGACTATATCCAACCAAATTTGGTCCTTCTAGGTTGATATAGAGCATTAAAAAAACTTACAGCACCAAAGCTGCTATTGTGCCACTGTCACCAACAGAAAGTAATACCCATGTCTCGCTCAATTTCTTGACTTTGTCCAAGGTGAGAAAATAAGACACTATGACTACTAATCTATTTCTGAAAGTACCAATGGTTTCATAGTCAGATACTCAGGTATTATAGCTTTTGTCACTGTCATATTTAGATATTAATCTAAATAAAAATTCTGTGCACTGGTTTTGTTTCAGCAGTTTGTAATATTTTGTCTTTCTGTCTACAATATTATTGGCAGAACAATGATGAACAGTAGAGATTATACTTACGAATTCATCCACCAAAAATATAACAGATTGAGTATAGAAGCTTTTCCTTCTGGGCACATATCCTACAACATAAAATATGACTTTGTCATTGTTAAAACTAAAAAAAAATTTTTTTATTTTTTGCCTTTATATTCTTTGTATGAACCAGCGGCAAAGACTAATCTCTCGTCACCAAAAGCAGCGTATACAGATTGAGCCATGCTAAAGGTGTATGTATATAAAGAGAAATGTGTTGAGTGTTGGGAGGGAATAATTGATATGCTGTATTTACCTTACTACTTTCACAAACTTCACCACTGTAGCTGTGTTTTTCAGCAAACGAATGTAGAATGAGTTGTACTAGTAAAACTGCATACAAAATGTAGAAGAGTATAAACCTAAACATGTGTGTATCATATGTCTAAAAAAAAGAAAAATATTTATTCACAAAGCTTGCATGAAATACAAAAATGACAATACATAAACTACCTTTATACACAAAAATTTTACCAGTACTGGTGTCTTTTAACTACATATAAATGTGCAGTATAAACTCTATGCCAAGCATTTACTTTCTTCAATGAGTGATTCCAGCTTTGTTTTAAATATGAATAAAAAGAATGAATTATTCCGTCTAACAGTCACTTTTACAGCATGCCATAGTGTTTTACACATAGTTAACTCCTTAAGGCTCAACAACCAAAGTTTTGGATGGGAGCACCAAAGTTTGAAACTATAATGTAGATACCATACTTTGTTACTTAAAGCCAATTTTAATTCTTCTTGCTTTGGCATTTAAAGTATTCAACTTATAAAGCCATGCTGCAGATATTGGTAGCTAAAACCCTAAATTACAATGAGGTTTTGATAAAGTTACTCCTGATCTTGTGCATGCTCTTTAATAACCTGAATCACTGGCTAATTTTACAACTTTAAATACCGTAAGTGGAGAATTAAAATTTTTCAACAATTTTTGCCACTGATAAAAGTTGGTATTGCAAATGACTTACACATTATTTTATCTATGAAATTAACTCTGACAATAATATAAATACATGTAAATAAGGTATTCCAAGTTAAGGAAACCAAAATTTGCAAGTTTTTCAAAATTGAAGAAGAGAAGCCAAAATATGCAAGTGTCAAGTGTCACTTGACAGGTCTGGTTATGGTTTATTTTAGAGTTATCAAGACATCAAATAATTATTTTATATTTCAGTAAATGGAATGCTGTAAATTCAGAACATAAAATAAAACAGAAAATAATGCAATGATTTTATCATTGCGAATAATGCGACCGGGTGATACTCACAAAAATAAGAACTCACATTCTTATATTTGTTAATTAGGATTGCAAACAAGTTTTTTTAATATCGAATTAATTAATCTCGCATTTTGGTTGATTAAATGTTGCTTAATGTCCAGTGGCAAATATTTCATGCATATTAAGGACGAGAACATATTAATGAATGATGATGATGAACCCTGCTTTGTACTAGACCGACACACTAAGCTGGATTTTTACCGTGCTGCTCACGAAAGCAACAGTCTGCAGGAAGACATGCCACTTTACCCAGACACATTATTCTGACTCTGGGCCAACCAGTCTTGGCTCTTACTTCTTAATGCTGCATGCTTAGCGGAGAAGCAGCAAATACCAATTTTAATGTCATTGGTTTGACCCGTCCGGGGATTGAACCTACGACCTTCTGCACTTGAGGTGAACACGCTAACCATTACACCACTGAGGCGGTTTCTCGCATTCTGGAGTGAAGTTTCTGCAGATTAAAGTTGTTACTTACATGAGTCAAAATTCTTGTATAAAATTCGACAACATTACAGAAGACTTGTAGTACCCAGAAAACAAATAATGATACCGAGGTGATATTTCCCCGCACTCTGTCAAGCTGTGTGTATATAGCTGCCAGGCACTAAAATACAACAAATACTTAAATTTATTTATAAACTTCAACAAAGTGCTAAATATCTTATAAAACAAACCACTTAATGTCACAACAATTAGGTTTTCACTCCTAACTATGTAATCACAAATAATACAATTTTTTGATATTTTAAAACAGCCTTACTTTGTGTAAGTAGTTAAGGTGTAAGCTGAATGATGTTGCAATAATCTTTAATGTGCTAAGATTCAAAATTCTTATAAAAACAGGATAAACTGAAGCAGACAAATACTTTATATATACACTTGTTTTACCAATGGGCCATAAAGTACTAGGGAAAGTTTGGATCCAACAAAATTATTCACTTGGCCATGTTCTTAGTCAAGGTTCATCCTCATAGGTTAGTCAAATTGCCAGTTTTATTTGGTATTTTATTAATCATTGTTATATTTTTTATTAATATTGTGGTATTTGGTCTGTTATTTAAAATGCTCACTTTTTATCAGCATTAGACTTGTCCTTGATTTAGGCCACTATAGAGACATTTTTGTAGCTCTAAGTTAGTTTCTGAGTAGTTAAGATATGATGTGTTCTCCTTGAAATTGTCTGTACTTACGTAAGTCCCTGCACTAATTGTTCCTGACACTACAACAACATTTGGCACTTTAAAACTAAGGTTCTCATCTGAAACTTCACGTACCATGTCTACCATTGTTATCACAACCAATATCATGTCTAATATCTGAAATCCATAGTAACTAAACCTGATAAACTCAGCTGTATGAATCAAAACTGAAATAATTTCAAGTATTTTAAAATCTGATATGTTATTTAAAACAATTAATGATCTAAATAACTAAAACATCAGGCATACAGCAGCCTTTATTAGTAACCTGACATAAATTAAAACATAGAATTACAGTAAAAATTTATATCCATAAACTTGGCACTGAAAGGTCTCTAAAGCTCGACCCACAGATCCAATCATAATTCTGGATAAGGAATTCTGAACTGACCACGATGGTGGAAAAGTAATTCATATCCATTACAGAGCAAAAGAGAGGTCTCTAAGGCTCAACCCACAGAATTAATCACATTGGTGGATAAGAAATTAATAGCTCTTTACTGGACACTGGAGTCTCTAAGGCTCAACCCACAGAATTAATCACATTGGTGAACTAGAGGCTCCAAGGAGCCTGTAATCGCTCACCTGACTCAAAGTTGTTTTGGCAAAGTCTGGCCATGGTG
>JARWCS010171217.1:0-14233 GCA_034783895.1 Geukensia demissa | reverse complement strand
ACCTGTAGTTCAGTGGTTGTCGTTGTTTAATTAGTCATTTATTGTTATATGTTCACCATTTTTGCATTAGATTAGGTCGAATATCGTTGAAGGCCGTAATGGGACCTGTAGAAGTTTATATTCTACTGTCATTTAGTGAGGGGCTGGCTCATGGACAATCATGCCACATCTCCTATTTTCATATTTGTTTAATAAGTCATTCATTGTTATTGTTCACTAATTTTGCAATAGATTAGGTCGATTGTCGTATTTATGTATAGTTCCACATTTTGTATTTGGGAGCCTTAACAGGTTGCGTTAAAATATGGATTCAGGTTTTATGTTGAAGGCCGAAATAGGACCTGTAGAAGTTTAAATTCTACTGTCATTTGAAGGGTGGCGGTCTCATGGACAATCATGCCACATTTATTTATTTATTTAAACCATTCACAAAAACAACTTCACCACGACCGACACAAGTCTTTTGTAATAGTAAAGTCTCGTGTATTCACAGTACTGTTGATGTTGAAGTATTCGTACAAATATTTAAGGTATATTATTTATGAAATTCCCTCCCCCCAGATAAAATCATTTGATACGTTGATGGAATGTAATCTGTACCAAGATAATTAAAATGAAACAGTCTTTGATTTTTAGGTTTCGGTACAAAATCATCTCCTTGTACAAAGCTAAATGTATAAGGAAAATACACAATTAGAGAGTTGAGAAAAACAGCCATCAGATATTTTACATGTATAACTTTGAAATAAAAATTGCTAAGGTAGAGATCATAAAATGTTTCAGGAGAAATAAAATCAGGAGGGTCGGCGAAAGTTAAGAAGTATAACAGTCCAAGTATATATTCCAAAATCGTCGAGTATTATCTCTGTAATAAAAAATATAAAGTCATCACACCTTTTAAAACCTTTTAATTTTTTTTTAAGATAAAAAAAAAGAATATTTTATTTCTGTTATTATAAAAACAACAATTACTTTATTTTTGGATAGATATTATTAACACCTTAATTTAAAAAGTAAAAATATTAAGGTATGACATTACTTTCATTAATGTTTGCGGGGTCTGGGTGTTGAGTGATCTAGGTAGTTGATATAAACATACTTGTGGAGATCACTGTAAACTTTAACTTATATGGCGTGATTTCGCGACTAAGATTGGACCATACAAAAACCGGCTGAGTTTCGCTCGCATCTCATGTGATAAGCTAAAGGTAAGTCAGTTACATGCGCGAGTTTGATGGTTCTCTCTAGGTACTCTGGCTTCCTCCACCAGTAAAACTGACCTCCGCAATATGACGCAAATATTGTCAAAAGAGGCATTAAACCCAATCTAACCAAAAAATATAAACAATATAAATGTATGCGAATTTGAAAAAGAAATTATACGAGATTTCTTTTACAAATGCATCTCGAAAATGGAAACTTAAATTTCCATATGTAATAATTCAGCCTTTCAATAAGACTTCTGATTTAGAAATGGAAGAACTTACATGAATGATTGCAGTTTAATTGAACCTTTTCTATAATATGTCGGAAAAAAAAATAAATACCATGATAACGTATATACTTTCACATTCTGATTGGTTATTTCATTACAGTTATGACCAGTGTAAGAAGTACGCATATTTGATCTTTATGACAGTGCGGCAAACCAAATAATACGATACTTACTGTTATTACATTGACATTCGACAGAGCCAACCTTCTCCTGACATGTTCCTCCATTTATACAAGGAGTGATTACACTGCAGACTTCTGGGAAATCTTCACATTTTGGTCCTGAAGTCCCACTCTTACATCTATAAAGATTGATAAAGTCTTTAAAAAAAAAGTCTTAAAAAAAAAAGATTGATAATGCAAAAGATAGCCAACTGTGTTTGAAAAAAATAGCATCCTCCTGATCGATGTTAATCATTTTCAAATAAAAGTAAACTGATATTAAAACAAACACCTTTGATACAAAAATGACTTACCTAGAACAAAAACATATTTACACACATTCAATTCAAATAAAAAGTCTGAAATAAATCGTAGACCTCTCCAATGCATTTACAGTCACTATCATGATACTGTATATATATATATATATATATATATATATATATATATATATGAATGACGCCTGATGAAGGTCTTTAGTAGACCGAAATATTGCGCTCTACTCAATTTTTATTTTTATATGTTGTAATATTTTGTACATTTAGTGTTGTTATAATTATTTACACTAGACCTCTTTATTATTTTATTTGTAATTGTATCAATCTGCACTTGATTGATCCAACGCTGATTAAACAAGGTTGTTGTTGCTATTTTTAGACCACCTATATATATATATATATATATATGCTGTTTGTCACACATAGAAAGCAGCAGCTCATAAGTATTTCTATGTAAGGCAAAATAAGTCATCTGGCACGAAACTCTATATTTAGAACGGGTCAAACCAAGAAAATGACTTATACATATGACAACAAAAGTTCATAGCCAACAGATGTTAATTAAAATTTTCATAAGGTCCAATATGCAAACAAGTTTATTGTGACGGGCATGCTTATTTTTCTGATCAAAAACAGATAATACTATTTCAGCAAAACATGAGTTTTGTCGGTACATACTATTCACAGAATTTTCCATGCATCATGCATTGTGACCATAGCAATTGATTAATCGGTCGTTATTGTGCTTGTTACCTGCAGAAAAATCCATCTGTTAAATTATAACAAACACCTTCATTCCTACAAGGTGATGGATCACAAAATTCAATAGGTGTTTCGCATCGTTTTCCCGTCCAGCCTTCCGGACAGCGGCAGTAAAAATCACTTAGAAGATCTGTACATGTACCGAAATGTTGGCAGGGATACTGTAAACATTCATTTATCTCTTCCTGTAAATATATCGCATTATAAATATAACCTACGATATCAACACAAATGACTAATACAACAATGAAATGGATTTTTGATTTAATATTCAAACATTGTCTAAAAAGACAATAATTTCATGCGTATGCAAGGAGTGCGATGATGATGAATAAAAACTCTTTTGTTTTACTTTTTTTTTCTTTTAATTCCAGAAATTTTAGCTTACAAGGCTGAATTTGAAACATAGTTCTCTTCCTGGCTAACGTCTTCTAAACTCATTGTTTCATTTTCCAGCTTAGCCTTAATTATGATAATTTTTCACAATAGTATTCAATATGTTCCTTCATTGAAATTTTTAGTGATCTTCATCAATTCCTATCAAATGCATTGGCAATCAAACAAAAAAAAGCATTTCAAATAACCATTTAGTCAAAGCCATGGAAAATTTTCACGTGGAAACAATTTATAGGTAATACAGAGTGCATAATAAATACAGTTCTGCATTAATAAATACGGCTGTGTAACTGAAGTCTACTCAGGAAAGAAACTGGCGTTAAATTGCCTGGACATTTTTACTTAGGAAATTATTTGCATATTACGCCTGGGTTTATCAATTTTTATACAAGTTGTTTAAAAACAGCATCTTCTCATTGGGCTGAAACAACACTGTTTGGTCTAGTTGACAACTCATATTAAGTAAAATGAAATAATAACTTTCCTACACAGCATTGTCTCTACATATTTCTGTCGTACATTTCGATACTCAAATGTGTAATTGTCCAAATATAAATGTTGGTCAGTTGTCATCCCTAAGTGCATCGTACTACAAATATGGTTGAACGATTGATTGATTGTTGGTAACTTAACCTCCAGCGGAAAACATTTCATGGATCATCACGAAGAAAATACGTTCAACAAATATCGAAGTTAATACACGTGGTGGGGGTTTGGATTGGATACAATATGAAAACGGATTTTGACCTCAATTGGAAAAAGGGAATTATGGATAAGGACGAACATTTAGCCTTTTGTAGCGGCATTAGCCTTCTCTTTTTCGAAATATAAAAAAGGATCTTTTAAGTGCATGGAGCTTTGCACTCTCGACACACGGCAACCACTAATTTTCACAGTAACACTTTTCGTATCATGACCTGGCAGCCCCCAACGGGAGGGTTCCCCTTACCTGACACCTGGGGATCGCGCCGGGTCAGCTCTGTGGGTCAAGTAATGCATGGATTCCATTCAGGTGACCAGTCAATATGGTTTGTGTTGCACATGTCATTCAGTTATAATGGATCTTTACACTTTTCCTTACCAGTGTGCTAAATATAGGTCAAAGCAAGCATGACATTTTTATTCCTGGATGCCTCTTTCAATCCATTATGATTAATGTGAGACATGCCGGTAACCCGAATTAGACTTTAATCATGCTTTATAACCTAGTTATTCACGCGTTTAATATAGATCAAAGTCTGTATCCGAAACATGTCTAGCAGTTGTCGTTCCTAGTTGCATCATGCAAACAAATATGGATGAAATACGACATGTTAGAGAGGTGAAAAAATACTTAACCATGTTTCCTTACCAAGTGATATATGCGTAAAATTGATCAAAGGTAGCAATCAAAATATGATTGCAGTTGTCATTTCTAGATGCATCAAGTATACCAATATGGTTAATGAGGTACATGCCAGTGATGGATTCTAACCATGCTCCTTGGAGGCCAGCACCGACGCTCGGGGTACCAGATAAGTCAATCACTAAAAGTGAACTGTCTTGCCAGCTTCCAATTAACAGAAAGTCGAGGAAATGTAGATTTCTATAACATTGTCACGTTCTCTGGTAACATAACAAAGTTGACATACACGTATGTATGACAGTAGAGGAGATCATTAGAGTTTATAGCCAACACACTTACTGTACAGTTTTTGCCCGTGTAGCCAGGTTGACATACGCAATAATAGTCATTCAACAGATCATTACAATGAAGAGAATTGTAGTTACACATTCCTACACAGTCATCAATGTTATTCTCGCAATCTTTTCCTAAAATAAATAACTGTTATATAAACAATACTGTATATCTTTGTATTAACTTGTATCAACCAGCGCGTGAGGTATACTCTTATAATGCCAAAAAGATATTTTGATATGACAAAAGTTTAAGTTGATGAAAAAATTGATGGCAAAATGTGAAATACATATATCATACCTAAATTGTCCATATTCATTTTAACATATGTAATTTTGTATTATGTCATTGAAATAAAAGTGGCTTCAAAACAAAGTAGCTGTGTATAGATTTTTTCAATAATAATGATAGAGCACTACAATGATAAGTAGGGCATAGCAATTTATGTCTCTTCTGTACTAACAACATGATAAAAGATCTCTTACATTGATTTTCATATGTTAGATTATATTTCTTAAACAACAAAAGTATACAGATTTTTGCATCTTTGGCGTGTATGAAAATAAACAAAAAATGAATGTGGTATTGTTTCCTAAAAATGAACCAGAATGCATTAGCCTATACCACTCACTCTGGCCAAGAAACATATATTGCAGAAATTGTGCATGTACAATCCGACTTTGTAGCCATTCTATGTTACACCGTTATTTTCGCTTTGATATTTACAAAGTATTGTTAGGATTGTGATAATTAACGGACTAGGAAATTATTTTGTTGTTTTAATTATTGATTAACCAATCTTTACAGATTGTGTTTACGACAAGATATTTTTATATCACATTGCAAACAATCTTCTAAATTAGTAATTATCAAGTTTAGGTCTTTTATATACATTATGCTTTTAGTATTGCAATTTTCAATAAATGTCAAATATTTCAATAAAAAAAAATGCAAGTTGTTTATTTATTATATTTGAGTTGTATGTTCTTCTTTATTTTATGGTACTGGAATACATGTTGAAAAATTATTATATTTTAGTCTTTATCAAGTTACTTGATCCGATCAGTCCTAACACAAAATTACAATAAAAACAGAAGGATGACTCGACGCCTGCATATAATATTCCCTGTCCGCCTGTTTTCAAATATTTGTTCCTGAGCGTATCTAATGAAGATTAATCAAGAAAAGCTCATCTGAAATCTAGTGAACTAATGTAACAGCTTATCGAGAATTAAGGCAGTGCACAATTATAAAAAAATGAGGACTGTGTCATTCTGAAATAATATTTCAATAACTCTTGTAAAAACACTATGCGAATTTGCTAAAAAAATTGCAAGATTCTTTTTTTAGCTTGAAGAGTATCTATATCAAAACAGCCCAACAAGTGGTAATATATAACATATCAAGTGAAGATGTTGGATAACCCTGTACCATCTTCGGTAAGTAGCTCTGGAAAATATGTAGTAAAAGTAAATTATCAATAACAAACCATTATATCCATTAGGACATCCACATTCATAGGCATTTACTTTGTCTAAACAAGTCCCGTTATGTTGACAAGGCAGTCCTGCACAATCATCAATGTTGTGTTGACAGATGGAACCTTCAAATCCAACAGCACAAACACAACTTCCATTAACAGGATTACAGACTCCATTTATACAGATGTCTTTGTCGCAAAAATGAACTATTTCGCAGGTTCCATCACTTGCTTTAAAAGGAAAATACTGAAAATTTTAGGCCACGTCATATAAAAAAAATGAGATGCTGATTTTGTTTGATCTATACAGGGATCTCCATAGTGGATCCTCATCACAGATTATGTTTTACCGTTTAGGTTTTCTTTCTGTGAAAGTTTTTACAAACACTTTTAAGGAAGTTCGGGGGTCTAAATAAAAATCGATAGATTTTTTTTATACTTTGTCAAAAGATAACCTACATTGTGCTGTTCAAAAAATAGCAATCAAATGTTTATGTCACCGAACTCGTTTTCAAGCAATGGACAGTACAAAATTCTACATTTTCGTTTGATTATATAGGGAAAACTACATTTTTCTCGATATAGAGTACATACAAAGATATAATTCTAAAATAAAATAGGAAAAGATAGCTTTTATCATATATTATCAGAAAATAAAAAAAACAATTCGGATCACCGAATTCGTTTTTTTGCTACATTAATAAATCTATAATTCTGTAGTGCCATCCTTTATAAAATTATGTCATTAGAGTTACCTCCCCTGGCAACGTTCAATTCCTAAAAGGTTAAAAAGCTCTTTATCCTCTGTGATGCATATAAAATGAATATGTCATTAGATGGAGAATTACAATATGATTATTCAGTTTTAACTTCGTAACAGTATGTTGTTCCGTGAAATAATATTTTCAATTATAGAAAAAGTCAATACCACAAATTTGCAATCCAAGATGGCGGAAGACACCCGAACCGCCTTAAAGAAGGTATTTTTTGTATATCATATTCAGACATTTTTGTCATACACGTGAGGGTTTGCGTCACATACATAGCATATTAATGCTTAATTCTTCACACATTTTGCATCAGTCTTACAGAAAATGGAATCACGATTGGAAACAAATTAGGCCTATTCCATGTGCTCAAAAGGTTACAAAAACCATGTCCCATTTTTTCAAGTTTGTTACAAATGACAACTGTTTTTGACTAAAATTATGTAAAAATCCGATGGATGACATTTTAATTGTCAAAATCTTAAAGCAAGTCCAGTCAGATGATTAAATCCTAAATGAGTTCAAACAGGTCACCACTCGAGAGGTATCTGATAAGAAATGTTAAACTATTTCATGAGTGTCCTATATAAATACAGTTGTACATGTAGCAGCCACCTTTGTTTAAATTGAGTGTGACTTAGGTAGGATAAGAAAGAAATAAAGTTCTGAATGACCTATGACCTTTTCATTTCCATAAAATAATATTTCTTACAATTGACTTAAAAGTGATATTTACCGAATATTTTCCCTTTTGCTAGAATCCTAAGTTTATTTATATATGCATTCTCAAGTTTAATCTTATTATCGACATCGGTTTATAGATTCAGATATGACGGATTATTCAAAATTTTCACTGAACTTATGGATAATCATGCCACGTCTCGTATTTTTATATTAATACTGAAAATGTAGAATTTTGATACGAAAACTAATATCACCTTCTACATTCTAAAACATTACATAAGTTATATAATTACATAAATTTTTAAATGATCAATTAAATTCACTGTTCACTGAAAAAACTTATTCACAGAGGGCACAGGTTCGCCATTGCAGGGGGACATTTAAACTTTTTTGTTTCTACATATATTAATACACATATGGCTTACATGTATCACAAAATATTAATAAATTTTGCATTGCATCCATCTTCTCTTTCCTACCGTCGTTGAATGAAAACTCGTGTTTATAGGCTTGATGTCTTATCATTAGGAATCTCACCCGAGCTTGCTTTCTGCAACTGCCAGCCTTCATTTAAAGGTTATTTTTTATGTAATTTTGTTATTTATATATTCTGTGATTCAGGTACACATAAGTGAATTTCTGTTACTGATTTTTATACTTCTTTTGTTTCCTTTGATTTTAGTCTTGTCCGCTCATCAGGGAGTATTGCGGTTCCACTAACCTTGTTAAACCCAACTACATGTCTCATGTCCCAATTCAGGAAATATGGTCATGTGTCTGTCAAATTATACAGTCTTATAATTAAATTTGCAAAAAACTTCAATCTGCTTTAAGATGTTCCTGCATTGTGTCCTGTGGTTAACTTAATGTTTGTCTTATGTTTATATAGGTATATGCCGGGCTATTGATGACATTGATGTTATGCAGTAAGTATATTTTACACTGTAAATATACTAAATGAATTTATCTGCCTATTTTTACAATGAAATGGAGCAGGGATGTATTTAGACTGTAAAGAAATAATTTTCATGAAAAATTATTATAAAAAATGTCAAAGAATTTCAGGTGTACAAGGCACGACAAAGAATATAACAAAACTAGATTCTGATATACACACCAAGCCTGTAGGGGTCCTCGCATTTACACATAAAGTTGTAATAATCATAATCTTCATAACAGATTCCTCCTTGACATGGATTAGAAGCACAAAAGTTTGGTTTGCCTTTACAGCGGTCACCTGTAAATCCCGTCATGCAGGCACATGTATAGCCGTTTACTCCATCAACACATGTACCATTGTACAAACATCCATTAGGGTTCAAGGCACATTCATCTGAAAAACAAATATATAAATCTGTACGTAATAATTTGTTAGATAGAAAAGGGGTGATACGGAGTAAATATTCATGACATAAATATCTCATATGTACAAGACAATTCCGAGCAAAGTAACAGCGCTTTGATTGTTGTTCTTCATCTCAAAGTCACAGTGAGACCTTCAACGCGGAGAAACAACTCGCACCTCACTGTTAGTTCAAGACGGCCCCTAGCAGAGCGGAATTCTTTGCTAGATGTCGAAGACACTACATCACGAGAGGGCGTTAAATTTTTCTGAAATGCATCAATATAAATCCGTACATGTGTTCCTGCGAACGTTGCTTTCGAGAGCTAGCACATTAAAAATCCGGCTTAGCATGTCGGTTTAGTACAAAGCAGGGTTCATTCATTATCACTCATCATTAACATGCTCTCGTCTTGAATATGCATGAAATATTTGCCATTTATATATGTACAGACAGCCATAAGTGTACAAAGCACACTCATCTGAAACAAAAAATACATAAATCTGTATGTATTTAATTGTTGATAAAAGATAAAATTAAAACAAAAAAACAAAGGCTTGGAATCCACGAAAGTGCGCTCATCTAAAATACATCAATATAAATCTGAACTGCTTAAACATGTGTATGACAATTAATTAATTGTTTTCGGTTCCAAGTTCACTTAAGTGTTCAAAAACAGTAATTTGTCAAAAATCCTTTTATTTGTTGTCTTCATCACCCTTCTAGACAGTGACAAATTAGTCAATTTTTACATCAAAAAACACAATGGAAAATGTTTTAGGGACCTAAAACACAGACGTGAATCAAATCCCATCCAAAACTCTTCTTCGTGCCTTAAACGTGCCAAATACAGTTAATTCATATAAATATGGACCAGGTCAAAGTTAATAAAGTATCACTTAAATAGAACAATAAGGTTTCTGACTGATTCAAAACCTAAGCTAGCTGACATTGAGTTAAATGTTTATAAACAATAGTAATAAACTGTTTGAACTTGACGTCAAAGGTAACGGTAAGTCATAATGACATGAGATACAACATATTAAGTTTTTATATTCAAATATCAAATATGGAGTGTAAAATTCGGTTTGGTCATCTTTATAATCTCGAAAGAACATTTCTTAAAATTTTGATAATTTGCAACCGAGAATCTAACGAGAGAAAAACAGAACCCAGGAAAGTAAGAGCAATTGTTTTCTTGTCATCTTTACATATTAATACGGTTTATTGACATCCTATCGACCGAAATGCATTTGTAAAACCATTAGTAAAATACACACACATTCTTAGTGCAGTAAATCTTGAACAAAGACGAAATTATTTAAAATAATTATGCAAATTTTATATGAACAAAACGTAACATCACATATACAAATTACACGAAAAGGTGTGATCTTTTATGTACGAAGATAAAGATCCCCGATAAGAAATTATTATATATTGATTTGCCATTTTTGGTTTTAATGCCGGTAAGAAAATATTACTCGTTGAAAAACATTTTAAACACAGCATTGTTATACCAAACTCTGTACCCGATATATCGATATAACGGGGGGAGTTCCGTCGTTCTTGAAACCTCGAGATCTATACTGTCACTGAATTTTTGGTGATATGTCGTGCACTGATCTTGAAATTTACTCTATATCCGTCCCACCTCGTTATCCACTGAAAGCTTGATTTATGAACATCTAAAACGTTGCAAAATAGTGTGTCCCATTTAAGTAGGGAAAATAAAATCGAACCAAAGCACTATTCAAATTTTTTAGTAATTAAAATAATAAAGAAATGCATTTCATTAAAGAACTGCTAGCCATGTGAAAGAATCTGTATACATTATGGTTTGTTCAGAGAGGCAGACCAGTAGAAAGATTAAAACTTATAAACCCCCACTTTGTGAGGGGATATAATAAAATGAACTTTGATTGTTGTTTCTCTTACCGATGTTGGTTTCACAGTCTTTTCCAGTGTATCCGTCTTGACATATACACTGGTACCGCACACTACCATACAATACACACAGCCCTCCAATAAAGCAGGGGTCAGGATTGCATAAATCAGTATCTCGATCACACCTAAAACAAAATACTAGTCATTATGAATACATTATTTTATTATAAGTCTAGCATGTTACACATTGCAGAAGACAATTTTCTGATAATGCACATGATATTACTTATTAATATCAAAAGGCAGAAATATAAATCATTAAAATTATTATTAATGATCAATAAAAACCACCGACTCCTTATAACAAAAACGGACAACAAAACAATCACGGAGGCATATTGCGAACTGTTAAATTAGTGAATTAATCAAATATGATGAATTACAAACATTCAAAAGGGTAGGCTTTTCTTCATGTGCATATTCTTAATTTGTCAATTTCGCTAAACATTTGTTGTGTTATTTGCCACTGCTACCTCTAATTAAGGTCCATATCTTGTGGTGTATTGTTTCCTACAGGATATCATAAATTGTTTAGGAAATTTAATCAAATTAAGTGATAATATTTACCAATCCGCAAGTGTAATTAGCAAAGAGTTTTCCTTGACTCCAGATATGTTTAATTGATTGACTTACTTATCACCTATGTAAATTCCATTACTAGGACAAAGACATTTGGTATCAAATCCTAACAGATCCTGACACATTCCATGCTGAGAACAGGTGTTGGCATGACATGAATTCACTAAGTCATTTTCACATCTATATCCTCCAAATACTAAAAGCAAATGAGAAATATATATATATATTTTTATTTTTGAGTCTTCCAAAACCTGTTTTGCTCATGCGGTTTCACATCGCCTATATTTCCTATGTTTTATGTTGTGTCAAACGGTAACTCCTTGAAGTGCGCATATAACTTAAAAATCCACACAATTGATTCACTCGAAATTACAATTATTTCTTTATATAAAGCTGTAAAAGAAGAACTGCTGTTTTTAAGGTCTGGCGAACTCAAATCTGTACATTGAACATTTTGAAATTAAAATTAACAATGGAAATATGCAAAAGTAGAACCAACAACTAAATTAGACTTAACATTTTTGTTGGTTTTTTTTGCAATCCTATAATATGGTTTCTCAATTAACATCTATTTTCCTATCATTTAATTTCAACTGGAAACTTCTATTCAGATATGCGTGCCAATAATGCTTTTACGTGATATGTTAAGGTCGAAAAATAACATTTACTGACATACTGAAAAACTACTTCATACTACGGAAACTGTTGTCGTCAACATTCCCGACGTCGTCTCTATGACTTACTTATGACGTCGCATACTTATGATGGTGATGTGTTGATAAGGAACTACGTCATGGAATCTTTGTCCAATAAAATCACATCTGGCGAAGTTTTCCGACTAGGAAAATTTTGTTTTGGCGCCAGAAATTCGTCAGTGTTGGTGGATTTTGTCAAAATAGCTCTGTCTTATTTTTTTTTCTTATATATAAGGAAAAAATGCTGTAAGTATAATAATTCTATGCAATTTTTTACTTACGCGTATTATTACGGCACTGTTTCCCTAAGTAGACAGAACCAGATTTGCTTTGTGACCTTATTATAAACAAAGCAGAATCGATACGGTACAGGATGCTGCCGAAAACAAAAATATTGATATTCACAATTCCTTCTGAAGAATTTAGTTTGGTATCAACTGACTTACCGCCAACAGGACAGGTACATCCATATGTGTCATATCCTGTCTTCATGCAGGTTCCTCCATTCCAGCAAGGATTGGAATCACATGGGTCCAGTTCAATCTCACAGTTTTCTCCCTTGTAACCTTAATTACAACAAAGTATTCGTTTGAAGTACCAATTATATGATATTTATTTTGTTGCTTAACTTCGTTATTTGTAACAAAACGATTTTTCCGTAATAATTATCCCTTTTTCGATTGAATCAGTTTTTGAAATATATCATAGGAAGGTTGTAGTCTTATTTTCTTTGTGTTGTTTAGTTTAATCTTGACTTTGTTCCTCTTTGATGATACATGTTACAAATCTTTTTTTGCATATTGGCACTGTTTAAGGGTTTTTTTGCAGTTCGAACAATTTGCATGTGAGATTTCAGTTCCAATATTTTGCTCTCTGTTTCCGGTAAAGTTTAATTCAAAGAAGCTCTTTGTACTTTTTCAGTTTTTACTGATTTGAAAAAAATGAAAAACGGGTTGCTGTCGTTCCGGCAATTCCATAAACTTCTATCTTAACTTAATGAAGAATTTGGTTTCTGTAGGTGTTGTGTACAGTAATACAATTCCCTGTGCTTGAGGTGTATACTGTATTGTCTCGAATAATGTTGGAAAAGTAGTGGTCTATTTTCGTTTTTGTTCATTTTTATTCTTTTTCATCCTTTTTGCATCTAGGGATCCTATTTTAGCTTCAGGTCGAAACGTATTTCACTTAAAGTGGTTTCCTATGTTTAAAAAAATTAAAAAGAGATAATATCAGGCATATAATAGCAAAGTGATTTGCATATACTTAATCACCTTACCTATCTTACAGGTACAGAATCCCCTGTTATTTTTATAACTACATGTTCCATGACCACTACAGTTTGTATTCTCACAGGTTATGGTGGCTAGAAAAAAAAATCTTTACAAAATATTTGCAATTTTTTTATTTAAATGAGAAATAGAGTTTTTCCTGTACATTTAAATATCGGCATTAATGACCTTCTAAGGGATGGACAACCAAATTGTCAACTTGTCTGGGTTGTTTTCCAGAGGGATTGACTGATGGAAAAAACAACCCTCATAGGTTGATAGTTTGATGCCAACCGACTAAGATGACAATAATGGTTTTAACCAAACAATTAACTAAAGAAATTATATTGTTGTTGCAGCCTAGCAGAATAATGTTTGGGGTTGTCTAAGTGACAATACAATACTAGCGGGAAGATATATTGGGTTGTCGAGGGTTACAATACTATTATACATTTTGTTGTCTCCACAAAGTGGAAAAATATTTTGGTTGTCGAGGGTGACAATAATATACAGTCCGCCAAAAGTTAAGCATCACCAAAGTATTTTCCAATATATTTTTCTAATTAGGCAAATTAGTAAACATTTAATACAGGTACATGAAATTAACCATCATAACCTTTATGAAAAAAACAGGTAAGGTCTCCACAGTTTAGGCTTCGGCGTTTGGTCAGGGGAATGAGGAGGCGTGTTGAACATTTAT
>JARWCS010171106.1:0-14234 GCA_034783895.1 Geukensia demissa | reverse complement strand
TGCTAGAAATAAATATTTGGTATATATTTTAATTAATGCGAAAGCCTTGCACAGTTTCTTTTTTCCGTGAGTATATTTTGCTGGTTTTTTTTAATTTTAAGAGGGTTACTGCCATTCTAAAAAGTCAAGTTTAGAATACCCATGTGAGAGATCAGAAGTGCATAGTCCAAAGAGACAAGACAAATTTGAAACAAGCTAAATAATAAAACGAAAACAATAGGAACAAAGGCTTTGAATCCACGAACTCCTTTACAAAACAGGAGTGGGATCAGGTGCTCATAAACGGTAAGCGTCCCCTATCTTGCGCGCAGCACCCGTCGTGGTGTCCTTATGTCAAAATCAGTATCAAATCAGGATGTCAAAATCGGTAGTGACACTATTGTGTCACATCCGGAAGGAATCGCACAAATTCCTATATAAAAAGGATGTCTTGCGCGCAACAGCCGTCGTGGAATCCTAAAACTCTAATCCGGGTCAACGTCAATCCGAGAAGAGGTCAACTTATTTTTGTAAGTCCATTACTAGTTGAGATACACTGATACCATCTTTATGAGATCTTTACATGGATGTGAACTATTAACCCGATGAAGATTATCAAGAGTTGTTTTTATGCCATCTATTTTAGGACCAATAAATATGTTCCTATGTTCAGATGATTTTAAGGTAATAATCTGTTTCTTCCAAGTGATATTGTTATGAAGTGGATATGACTTCTCTTCAATGTTAATCAGATTCTTTAGATAGATAAGGTAAAATATGTGACGGGGTTAAACCAGTTCGTGAGCTTGGACAGTGTTGTGACAAAACAGCAAAAAATGAAATAGAATAAACTCTTGGGTACGATACTGAAAACCAACACCAAATGCAATTAAAGGTAA
This sequence comes from Geukensia demissa, assembly GCA_034783895.1. Lineage (NCBI taxonomy): Eukaryota > Metazoa > Mollusca > Bivalvia > Mytilida > Mytilidae > Geukensia > Geukensia demissa. The sequence goes on along the minus strand of JARWCS010171106.1, from coordinate 13,356 downwards.
CACATGATAAATCTAAAGGATCGACATCGAAAGATTACTGTCTGCTAGTTCATAATACAAAAGCATCCTTTCAAGAAACCAAGTTTCCCTGATCTACGGTAAGAATGAAAAACGTTTCATTCCAAGTCAAAGAAAACATGGACCAAATGTTTTATAAATTTGTGGTACCGAAATCTTGTCAGACATATACCGGTTGTGACTAGCATCGATTGTGACTATATACCGGTTTTGTAAGCTGAGTAACACGACGCGTGCCATTAGTGGAGCAGGAGTTGCTTACCCTTCCGGAGCACCTGAACTCATCCTGGTCTTTGTAGGGTTCGTTTTACTCTACCTTTGGTTTTCAATGTAGTGTGTGTTTAATGTTTGTCTTTCGTTTCGTTTTGTTGGCCATGGTCTTGTCTGTCTTCTGACTTCTGTCTACCCCTTTGGTATCCTCGAATTCCTTTTAATACAGAGATTGCGTTCATTTAAGTTTGAATCGTCGCTACAAACACTTGCAAAACGAACAAGCTGAGAATATTTACACAAATAAAGGGACCAAGAAACGTTAACGTTAAGGAAGGGAAAATTAACATTGGGATTGAGAAATCGTCCCCCTTGCCGTAAATATTGGTGGAAATTGCACTTTGCGAAATATACGCATCTTAATTCAGTAATGGTCATTTGAGTCTATTGGTTATTGGCTGTATTCAATTTAATCTTGTCATGTTCTGTAGCGCATGCACGAACTTAAAAATCATACCCATTTTCGCGGCACACTAACCACCTTTAGCCCACCCACCCCGAGTAAACGAGTAAACGAAATACTGCTCCATCAGACATATTTTAATTATTGTTAGGAGCAACAAAAGACATTGTGGAAATATTAAGTCGGAAATCAATGTAAACCAATATTTATTCTAGTTAAGATTTTTTGCTTAAAGAATAGCAATTCAAAGCAAATGCTGCTGGTTTAAGTGATTTTAAAGTCCAATGACGGATGAAATTTAGGGTTTAATTGCTAAGAACTTATTATATCTTCGCTGTATAATTTTCAATCAGTTTAGTTAAAAGTTTTCTTAAGTGAGGATATATATCATGTATCGTTTTAAAAAATATATATTTCCATTGGCTAAATCAGGATCTTATCTTGATAAGAACTACATTTGCACTGGAGCTGTCTCATAAGTTTAAAATGCTTTCTTTACTACAAGTTGTATAAGTGAATTATTGGCATTGTGGGCTCTGTCACTTTGAATCTTATGTTCTAAAGTCGTCATCTTCATTTCAATAAACAAACGTCGTTATAGTTATAAATTGTATGTATTGAATACGAAATGTAAAAATCTGTCTGGCTGACTACTTTATTTTATGATTTCTCTCAAAATATGTGACAATCAAAGATATCATGTATTTTGTTTTTATTTGGGGAAAGGCTAGCCGCATAAGCTTAAATCATTCAAAGGACTGTTTTTAATTTAAACCTGCAGCTCAGTTTATCATCATCGGCAAATGTAACGCCAGCCATGACGCTTGTAAAGGACAAAATATTTTGGCATATACAAATTTGAAAAGGAGTAAGTTCTGTTTATCACTAGGCTTCTGATAACATTGAGGGCTAAGATCATCGACTCATGATACGGGATTAAAGGCGCACAAGTATAATCTGTAAACTTGATCATTTAGTGATTTCCTATTAATATTTCGTGTTTTCCTGAAATTTCAGCGACGTTTTTTTTTCTTTTAAACGAAATGTTTCGATTAACGTAATTTATTTTCCATAAAACGTTTTTGAGTTCCGAAACTAAATGTTAAGTGTTTTAGCTTTTCGGCATTTAAAAAAATTAAAATACATAATTAATAAGATTAATCTTTAAATGATTAACGAATTTTGCATTTACGCATGGGCCTTGTATGACTCTTGCAAAACATCTTTTCACGATTATATTTCGGCAAATTTGTACAAACAATGTTGTAACTTGAAAGAAGTACAAAATAGCGTTAAATGTATTACAGAGTTATAGAAACTTTTCTGAATTTATTCCTATGATGAAATCAACGATGAGAATGTTCGAATGCAAATAAAATACCTCAATTAAATTTTACTACGTTTGAGATACTTTTACGCGTACGTACTGCCAGAAATTATCGCATCCAAAGAAGATTTGAGGTATATCTATTTCAATGTTTAAGGAACGTGTGGATATCAAAAATATATTATTCGAATTGTACAGGTTGTATATTTGGACAAAACTATAATACTGTCCAAATTTAATTTTAGTTATCCCCCTAAAAAACCTTAAAAGGATCATTCCTTTGCGTAAAACAAGATATATAAATCTTTTGTATATAGTTATCAACATCATTTCCTTTATCCTATTGTTGTATTTTGGAAAAGGCAAAATCTTATAACCAATTTCAATAGAATATTGTCAGTGAAAAGCAGCACGAATGCTATATTTAATGCAATGCTTAAATAGTAGGACCACTTATCCCTGTTTCACTGGCATCACCAAATTTACAAATAAAAAAATTGAAATATTTTGATAGGAATGGTTTTTAACCATTCAGCTTGATTTATATTAACTAAATAAAGTAAGAAAATAAGTAAAGGTCTATGAAAAGTTTCTAATGGTTAAATATAATTCCTATTAGAACCCTTCGTTTTCCTCTATTCCATACTTTTTTCTGGCCCGTCTGTTTTGATTTGCTGCCTCTCCTGACCATTTTATAAACTGAATTTCATGTAGGCGGTGTCGACCTTACAACTATAGCATCTAATATATGGACAATCACTAACTGAGTAAAAACAATTCAATTTAAAAAAACATTATATTTAAAATATATAGAATATAAAATATATGCCAGAAAGGCACAATACACATCTTACAAGTTAATACCAAATATTCAAAGCCAAAGTTAACTGTGTGTACAGCGCTTTTCTTCTGTTGCATATTTTGTCTGGCCTTCGGTTTTTCTTTGCTTTCTCTCCTGACTTTTTTAAAACTGAATTTCATTTAGTGGTGTCAATATCACAATCAGCTGTTTAACGCAAAAGCATGCAATACATGGACAATCACTAACTGAGTGAAAGCGAACATTAAAAAAAACATTATATTTACAAGAAAGAATATGGGATATATGCATGATATTCACAATACACGTCTTACATAAGTTGATATCAAATATTTAAAAACCAAATATATTTTGAAATATACAACTTTGTGTTTGTTTTCGCTTGATTGCCAAACATGTATGCAAACATGGGTGTGTTTTTGTCATTCTCAATGTGCTTCTGTCCTTGTAATAGCTGCATATACTAAGGAGTATGAAATATTTACTTACCTTCATGGAATAATCCTTTTACCTTTTGGTTGTTCGCTAAAATCGTAATTTCAAAATCTGTACTGTTTCTCTTCATTATAGGGAAGTGAATTATTTTAAGATGTCATGTTGGTAAATCCTAATAGCAAAACTAATAGTCAGAAAAGACCAAGTCAAATTGGTTCAAAATAAATCATTGAAACTGAAACAATATTATGCATTTATTCGTGTTATCTCAATCTTCCATCTGATTGATTGCCGAAAGATGACTCGGAAAAAACTTCTCTATGTTTGATCGATGGAAGTGTTCCAGTCGTCTTGGACAAAGATTTAAAGTAGCCATACATTACGGTAATTTATGATGTAAATTTGCCGGGGCTAAAGAAATGTAGGTGAAATACCACATTTGATGACATATTAGTTCCCACACTTTCATGTGTTTTTACCCCTATCTTTCCTATATTTGGGTAGATTTTCATAAACATGAAAGATGTAAAAATATTCTAAAAGATACAATTAATAGAAAGATATTCTAACATTCTAACCTTTCACAGACGTAAATTTCTGATCCAAACAGACAGCACAAAAAATAGGAATAGAGGCTCTATATAATACATCATTCACCTAAATTACCATGTCTTTTAACAAGCCAATACAATTAAAAATCATTTTTCGTGTTGAAAAGAATGTAGGACAACAGTTTGGTAAAAGACTACTGGTCAACTGGCTCAGACAAAAAGAATTTGAAGTAAATGTCCTACAGGATCCTATTTTAACCAAAAAAAACTTGCTGTGGCAGAACCTTGGTTGGTCGTTGGGATGCCAAATTAAATTGTCACTCCACTTAAGTTTGATTGTAAAATAAGTAAACAATGTGAAACATGTAATAGTTAAACATAAAAACAACGACATCCACTGGATTACAGATTCATGGGACAGGCACAGTTTAACATATTTGTAAGTACTCAAACCCCCAACCCCACTAGCCTGAGACAGTGGTGTGACAAAACGACATAAAAACAAACTGCATATGATTTATCTTTTGATTTCGATACATTGTTAGGATAGTTGTTACATCTGAATATCATCACTTTTTTATTTTCTATTTTGGGGACCTTTTGCAGCTTTTCGTAGAATGTGAATATATGTCAATTAATGAGAGTATTAGGGCAAACTGTGGATATGTGTAAGTACACCTTTTGTATGGATGTCTCTTAAAGACATTCATATCTCTATCTGATGTATATAATCTATACAAAACACTATGTAAAAGAGGGCGACCTCAGGTTTTCAGACCTGTTAAGCAGCTTTCACTCCACTCGTGACAGACGTCGTGTTACTCGAAGTCAAAGCCGACGATAAATCCCCACCGGTGTAGTCGGTGTAAGAACAGATCTATAATTATAAAAGTTATGACATTGGGAAGATATTCGTTGTCATTTGTGAAATGGATATTTCGTATCGTTACGGTCAAACTAGATGACTTTCATCTTCCACCAACAAATTTGATTGAGTAGCTTTTTTGTCAGCAACAACAATAAAATCCTGATAGGAAGCATAAGCCCTGGAGTACCGTATACGTATCACATGAGATATATATATACTCCATATGCAGATGAAGTTAGAACACACGAACATGAGAAGTTCACAATGGGAAATTCAAAGGCATCTATCTTGTCATCAGCTTGTTTCCAACGAGTCCTTACCGCCAGTTTCCCGATTTAAGTCGGGATATAAAAGCAAACTTTCCAGTTTCTGTAGTATCCTTGTTTTCAAGCTTAGTGGGATAAATGTGATCGACGTAGTCACCAAATCTTGAATATTTAGTGAAATTATATATCATCTTTCAGGCAAATGGGACCAAGTTTGGGCTATCTTTCTTCTCAAAAGCTTAAGCATGATGTACGCTTTGTGCCAACAACGGAATTAATCGGTAGGTATATGAGCGCCGTTGGTACCCATTGGAATGCCGACAGTCTCTTGAAACATTCGTCACCTAACGTAACAATAATATTGTCATTAAAAATCAAGCCCATCGCATACGTCATTCTCAGGGTACTTTTATGTCAGAATCATGTAACCCATGCTTGAGAATTTCATTACCGCTATTGAAAATTAAAGTTTAATGTTTACGGGGCTGTCACTGTCGTTGAACAAGGTTCATGTTATTAAAATATCACTGAATAGCGATCATTATCTTGTGTAAATTTTTTAGTAAAAAATCAAAAGTAACATTTCAGAAATGGACATTTCGCAGAAAACAGGAATATCTGGAAGACTGACTACACAGTTTTTTTAGCATTAAACTTGATGCTCATGAATTGGTTGTGGCACAGATTCCCTTTTACATTTTAAATTCTACATTGCGAAAAGTAAATACAAAGATTGTGAAAGTAATGCCTTTTAAAAATAACTCATTAATTCAAAGCCTGTACTGAAAAAAATCAGTGTCGACTTGAGCATGTTGTCGGAGATTTTCTATGATTTTTAACAATAATTTAGTTGCGATCCTTATTTGACATAGGCCTCGTGACATCGTATGGATGTGAAGAGTACAACATCTTTGGTAAACAGGATTTTTTTTAAAAGGGAAAATTGCATGTTCTGTCGATAAAGTATTAAATTTTACACGCCTACTTTTGAACAATGATAGGCATATTTGTATTGGCATTTTCTCATTCATTATTATTGACAGACTGATAATAATTTCAAAGACATAAAGATATCCTTTGTATCTATGTTTGTTAAGATTGAATAACGTCATCACTTATTTGTTTTTGTCCACAGAAAGTGAATTAACGCCTGGTCATTGATGGCTTATTATGACAGCTCATTGATTATTGATTTTGTCCAGAATGTGATTTACATACTTCTCCTACTAAATCAAATCATCATCTGTTTTCACAAGAAAATCAAATACATTAACGAATTCTGTCTGTCCTTCTCTTAACTCTATACTATGTTGTTTTCCAACGAATTGAACCCAAAAGCAATAAAACAAATCAATGCGAGGTATTATGATTGTCGAATTCAATCAAAAGATACACCACAGAATTAATTGTACACTCCAAATGTTCATTTTTTCTCTTGTAAAAAGGTCAAATTTGAATACTGAATACTTTTCATCATAAGATGTGATGAATATTAAATATCAGAAGAGTACATTGTTACCATCCAGATTGCTATCACCTTTGATCTAAGGACAATTGACCGGGTTTTACGAAACATTTAAACTGAGTTCTTTAATAAATCTGTGTTAAAAATGTTTGAAATTATTTGTGGAAATAAAAGTAGGACATCGAATAAAAGTATTCATTTAAGTCAGTCAACAAATTCTGTATTTGACATCTTCATGTCTTTGATCATTGTGATTCTAATTGATAGACGTATTTTGGTATGAAATTTTGAATATGTTTGTAATCATCTGATGACAAACGGGATATCACAGCCTAATTTTTAAGGAAACAATGTAAATAAAGCTCGTTAATCTAAACTATATATACAAGGTCTTAAAATTATTCTTAATAAACTTAACGATAAAGGATATCGTCACGGCATTATTAAATCTTTAAATATGGTTTTTACTAGTACTAATATTGACTTACTTGTTAAAAGCTTGATACAGAACTGTTTATATTTAGTATAAAATTGTCTACTTTCTGTCTATATATTTTTCAATTGGCATTTGCACAATTCCATGTTTTCTTTGATTTCTAATGATATTTAAACACTAAATCAAATATGACGTGCATTCATTGATACCGTAGTTAGGGAGCAATATGTTGCTTTTTGGTTTTAAACTAGCAGACATCAACCATGTCAACTGCTAGTACTCTTTCGAGGTCGATACTTTTGTTGTTTCATGTATAACTTTAAAATATATTTGCTGTTGGTTTTCAGTTTCGATCTCAATTCCATTCCATTCGATCCCATTTCAACTGATTTTTATCGTGTGATTTTATTGCTGTTTTGTAACACCATCGTCTAGATTAAGGGGGGAAATGGAGCGCTCACAAACTGGTTTAGCTCCGCCACATAGTTATTGTGTCCCACTATAGGAACCTGTAGTACAGTGGTTGTCATTGTTCAAATAGTCAGTTATTGTAATTCGTTCGTCAGCAGGCAATAGATTAAGGTCGATTGTCGTGTTTTATGAATAGTTCCACAATTTGTATTTTGGGGGATTTTACAGCTTCCGTTATGGTATGGACTCCTGTTAAATTTTAAATTAGGAAGGAACATTGAAAATGTGAGATTTTAGTATTATAAAATTTCCTACTTCTTCGTGGGAACTCCACTTTTACACAGTTCAAACTTATTATTTCTGTTTATATTATGTCTGAATAGTATTTTACCTACAACTGACTATTATAACAATGATTAATAAAGATTTGTTGGATAATGTAGGAAAAATCTCTCTAATTCACATTTTGGGCCCAGTTTCAGATTTTCTTTGACTTCTATTCGATCTTATCGGATGGCTTCTCGACTTGTCAATATTTCATCACGAAGAGTAAAAATTGTTTTGGACAATGCTTTTAATTTTGTAAGTATGAATATGCGGGTTGCAGTTGAAGACTTCATAACTTTTATTTGATAGCACAGGTATTGATTTCACACGAAGCTTGTAAAATCCGGGTAAAGCACGAACGGAAAATGTCCTTTCAGCTGCGGTTTTTGAATCTTCTCCTCTTAAACTCCTGAGGCAATTGGTACCAAAGTTTGAAGGAATTGTCCTTTAGTGGTACTCTATCAAAAACAGCAACTCCGAGGACGGCCGGGTCATAAAAATAGGCCGTTTGGTTTCTCCGCCTGCAGATAGAACCCCTGCTAAAGGGGCGTCCGTTCGTTAGGCGGGATGTGTAAGTACTCAACCACCCCGAGAGAAGCCGGGTTAAGGAATTGGTTGCTCGGTTTCTCCACCAGGAGGTAAAACCCCTCCCCAAAGGGGCGTTCGTTGGTTGGGCGGGATGTATAAGTTCTCAATCCGTCTCGGACCACCATGCCTTGTGTTGGGACAATGCCACACTCACAAGACGTTAACAATCCCTTTGCAACAGCTCGTAAAGAGTGGTCCGTATGTGACCGATTGATTAGGCTAAATTTCCCGCACCTACCCAAACAATCACAATTTGGCATCCTGTGCCTATTAAATTCCTCGGCTTAACCCCAGCTAGCCCCTTTCATGTTCTTGTATTGAATATGCATGAAATATTTGCCACTGGACGTCAATCAATTAATCAATAAAAATTAGCCGAACTTAATTTAACATGGGGTCTTATGGGATCTTCATTTTATTCATCTGAAATTTTTGATTTAATTCATTTTATGGAGCAAAATCTAAAAATATTAATAAAAGTCATTAACGGTATTTAGGACTTTGTATGAAAATGATTATGACATCTCAACAATGGAGGTCTAGGGGATGTCTTCAAGTTATCTTGATTTGTTATCTAATTCTATTTCTTAAATTCGCTTCATGTCTCATATTACATCGGTTATATTTTTACCAACGTCATTAAAACTTTTAGGTTTATGTGGTTTGGTGGATTTTGCACAGGTATGTAGGGCATTAGTGCTTCAAATGCCCACCCTTGCTTGTAAACCTCGTGTTGGGTATAACAACATAGATGTTGCTTGATTTGAAATCAATGTTGGTTATATTCAATTATTTGTTTCCCTAAGGGTAAAAACCCGACTGGTATCAATTTATTTTGTGATGAATTGTCCAGTTTATCGTTTTACACCTATTATTTATTAACCCAATCACCGCGAATAGTGTATTATATTCCCTAATTATTGGACTCAAAATGAGATGATTTCCTAATCCACAAGTTGACAGCGCTAATGTAATAAAAGACGAGAAATTGTTTACTGATTTGTCACATAGACATTCAATAAAATATGTTGTGATAACGTAAGAATATTTGCAACATAAAGTGCCTATTTTTAGTATCTCTACCAAAATATATTGGACATGTATATCTCTTGCACATTACCCATTACATGCATTACTGAACGTTAAATATAATGTTCGACTGGAGTAAGAGATGTTATGCGCATGTGTTACAGGATGTCTGAGAAAAAGTAGATGAATACGATAGAGAGGTAGTTTGTGGTCTCTTTGTTGGTGGTAACCATGCAGATTTTTCTTGATGTAAAAAGATATTTTCTTCCTACCTTCTATATAGTTCATAGGTCCAAATACTACTCAAGAAAGTTTTAACGTCGTTGAAGGACTACAGACGTGAAATATAACTACTTCATTCAATGGTTCTTTCTGTTGATTATTGGACGATTGTGAATACTTATTCGCCTATCACGCCTAATGTTGCACTTCATAAACCTTTTAGAGTGATGATTTTCTGTTTGACACACTGAAAAAATAAGCAAACAGTGAGGTACCGAGAAAATATCATTTCATTTTTTGCCTTTACAAAGTCATACTATCATGCTGTAATGTTGTTATTCTATATATGTTTTTCAAATATTTCCCTTTATTGGAGGGTAGTTAAGATAAACTGTATTGTTCAGTATTTTTGACGTCTGCTACCCCGCTTTCATCAGGACGATATTTGGGGATCACTATCTGTCGTCTTGGGTCGGCGTCACACTTTCTAATCCTCTACTACTCAAAACCTGCTAAACAGATTTTCACGAAACTTTCAGAGATTTTTTATTGTGACATGTAGTGTTGCATATCCTAATTTATTTAATCAATATTTTTAAATTGGCTGCAAGTTTGATTTAAAACATGCAGTGAAAAAAGATAATTGTTACTCGTCTTTAACCTCAATTAACTTTCACAGATTATTTATCAAAAGTTCTAGTATTGCACATCTATTTTTTTTTCTTATGGAATTCAATTCTGTAAAACATTTCTGCAATTTTCACCTGCAATATAATAAAACATTGGGGTGGGTGGGGTGTTGGTGAGGGTTGGGTACCATTTCTATACTTCTCCTTAAGCTGTCAACAGTTATAAATCGAACTTTCATAATTTATTTTCGCTATATTCTGTAGGGTTATTTCATCTTATATTTTAAGAAGCTAAGAACACTTTTATGACTTGTTTTATATAAGGATTTAATATTTACCACCTATTTAAACCGATTGCCTTGAATGTTTGCCTTACTAGGCAAATATAAAGCAGGCGACATCTGTCTTCAGGAGAAGACTTAATACTAATTTCTTTATTATCTTTAATGTACTTTGCATATAATTAATGTGTAGTTTATGACTTTTTAAGAATTATGTATAATTGTACAAAATAACCTCAACACGAATTGTGATTATATTAAGGTTTAAACAGATAATGCCCTATTCTTTATATTTATCGATAGAGGGACAACTGTGTATTGTATCATTCTTCTATTACAGACTGCTGCTGGTTCATATAATAGCATCATTTTTATATCAGCCTAATTTATCTTCCAAGTTAGCCAAGAGACAAGCAGTAATTCGTGATGAAACTTAATCATTATTGTTTGGCCGTGTTGATTAATGGTGATAGGCAGAGAAAAACTGTAATTATAGGATATTTGTTCACTACGTTCAATTTTATCTAAATGACCAGGTTAAGATGTCCTTATTTGTTACAATCATTGTCTTATTAACATAGTTTTCAAAGGAATATATTAGTCACGATAATCAACGTAAACGCCATTACAATGCTTTCGACTTTGATGATGAATGATTTTAGTAGCTTCTTTTACCAGTAATCTGTCTAACGTGGACGTCCAGAACTTGTCTAATGCACATAACGTTGTCAATTTTTAACCTTTAAATATAGAAAAAGGAGATATGCTATAATTGTCATTGAGACAGCTATCTAAATCATATAAATCTCAAACTTCTGAAGGTTGCCCTAAGGCCTTCAGTTACAGACACATGCATGTCCACACCTTATGTCAAGCTGTAAAGGGTTAAAATATTCAAATATCACAACTGTCGGCATAAAAAGTAAACAATGCAAAACAAGAAACACCTAAACATAACAAATGACATCACCGGATTACAGGTTCATGGATTGGGACAGGCACATACAGTATGTGGTGGGGTTAACCATGTTTGTGAGTCCTCAACACTCCCCTAACTTGGTACAGAGGTGTGACAAAACGACATTAAAACCAAACTTTAAAAACCAGCTGTATAAGATTTAACTTTTGAAATCGATACATAGTACGCAGACAACAAGAAATAAAACAAGAGACAACAAAGTGTACCGACCTCGAAAAAGTACTCGCTGTGTGTGACAGCTAGTTCAAAATCCACAGTTGACAACAAACCTGGTTCTCTTGTGCTAAAACATCAATCAAAGATCCAGTTTGATTTAGTGTCAAAAAAAACATTGAAAACCAAAGGAAACAAGGTGTTGTGCATGTGCAAAAATTAAAAAAAAAGAATCGACGGATGTAGGAGAAAAAATACAATAAAATAACGCCTGGATTTTTTCTGTAAATAATTTGTTTGGCCATGGTCTTGTCTGTCTTCTAACTTAACGATTTCTGTCTGTCCCTTTGGTTTCTTCGTATTCCTTTTAGTAGAGAGTCAACGTTGATACCATAGAATAAAGTATTTAAATACCTTAAAATAGCGTTATAAAGGAAGGTTACCTTTTAAACGCGATTTTGAAGTCTTTAAAAATTTGTATTGTGTATAGTAAAGTATTTGTAGTAACATATTAGGAAAAGTCCGGTTTATTAACTGCAAATATATCATCAATAAAGCGTTTGTCTTATGTATGAGTTTATTCAAGTAACTAACAAGTGCAAATGGGTTTTGTTTAAAATTACAAGCTCTATTAACCACATTTCAATAAAAAATGTTGGTTGTGATATTCCGTATTTTATCAATTTTCTGCAAGTGCAACCAACTTATAAAATTATATCTTTGTATTAATGATAAAATTTTGTAAAAGTTTAAAGCTAATTTATGGTAATGAAAGTGTTGACGTAATAATTTACAGGTAATACAAAGATTACGTTAATTAAAATCTAAAACATTACTGCATAACTTGGCAAAACGGACAGGTTAGGAAATATAAACACCGTATGAAGGAGCCAAAGGGAAATGAAATTTACAACAGGGAATGAGAAATCATATCTTTTGTCGTATATTTAAGTTTTGATTTTACCTTATGATACGAAAACATTAAAATCGAGAAAAGGACAATTGTTGATGTCGTAATTAGCTTTATTTAAAGTTAGTTCTTTAGGGTAAATTGTAGGAATATATTAGGAGAAGTCCGGTTATTAACTGCAAATATATCGTCAAGACAGCGTTTACTTAGTATTATAAAATCAGATTTAGAAGGATCTTTGTGAAGTTTGGCCATGTTTATTAGATACTCACGCTTTACAATATATTTTACAGGTCGTTCTTTAAAATTAGGAAAGTAAAATTGATAGTTTTGTAGCTGCAAATATTCTTTGACAATAAATATAATGTAAAATTAATATAAAACAGTATTGTTAACGCACTGGGGTCGTAAAATTTAGATTATTTGCCTCAAATGACCACTAAACACATTTATGTTAGGGTTTAAGAAAACAAATTAAAATGATAGAACCAGAGCCCTAGCCAAATTTAAATTGTTTTTTTCGTAAAGTATCTCTACTCATAAAAAAGAATAGTGTCATATTAGATACGGTAGTAATTTTTTCTTTGCCTAACTAATTCCTTACTACTGTTTACTTCGAACTTCTTTTATTCTGTTTATATTTATTCTGTTAAGTTTATCAACTGCCCTTTATCGTTTACTATCGTGTAACCCAAGATGCAGGTTACAAGTCTATAATAGTTTTATGCGTGGAATATAAAAATAGGAGATGTTGCGTGATTGTCCATGAGACAGCCACCCACGAAATGACAATAGAATTTAAACTTCTACTGGTCCCATTATGGCCTTCAACAATGAACCAGAGTCCATACCATAACGAAAGCTGTAAAAGGCCCCGAAATAGAAAATGTGAAACTATAACCGGATTTCAGCAATTACGACTGAACAATTTACCCTAGATAATTCACTTTCAATAAAGCTTATCAGAA
>JARWCS010171105.1:0-22725 GCA_034783895.1 Geukensia demissa | reverse complement strand
GCAAATGAAGCGGTAAAATCCAAACAAATCAAAATGGAATGCCAAAATGGCAGGGACCACTACTAAGTTTGATGTTTGATGGTATAACTGAACTTATTAGCCATATTTTGACCTGACTCTCACAACATTTTATTGTAAAACTAACAACAGTTTTTTATACAATTTTTGAAGGACTATAAATAGTTACCTTGGTTTTCCCAATCTCGCATCCTTTCAGTCCAGCATAGTTCAGTATGTGTTGACAAACTTTAGGACCCATGTCAGAACTGGGAACTGGCAGTAAAAATGCTATAACTGAATACCTGTAAGAAAAATGTAACTTTCATTCCTTGAACATCTATGCAAAGAACAAGTTAGTGTTCAATTAGTGTTCGTTGAACTTATCAAGAAGAGCCATCTGATGGTATGAGCCAAGAATCTGTCGAAGTTTCTTTGACACCATTCATACAATTTTTAGGAATTTTTTTGTTTTGTTATGTTATAGTTCTTAATTCTTCTTGCTCAAATCAAACAAGAAAACTAAAGGGAAATATTAACTTCAAAGTTCAATCATATCAAAATTTTTACTGCTTCATTTTTTTACAGTATTTGTAAACTTCTGTTATTTTCTTTGCTTTAAAAAATCCATGTCTGATTTATGCTTTAAGCATATCATGCATATTCAGAATGAGAGTATATTTATGAGCCCTGCTTTTAACTAGACCAACATGCTGAGCTGGATTTTCAATGTCCTAACTCATATTTAGGCAACAGTCTGCAGGAAGACATGTTTTTTTTTTCAAAGACATATTATTCTAAATATGGGCTGACAAGTCTTTGCTTTTACTCCAAAAGCTGCCTGCTTAGCTGAGAGGAAGCAAATACCAATTTTATTGTCTTTGGTTTGACCCAACACTCGAGGCAAGCACTCGAACCATTACACCACCATGTCAGTCCATTTAAGATTTGACTCAATGGGAACTTTGTTCATAATTCTTCTTGTTGGACACTTTAAAGCTGATTGTATGAACTTTGTAAATGATCCTTCAATGTAAATCTACAAAAGTTAAGTTTTATGTGCCAATTTAAAGCAGTTCCCACAGCTGGACTTAGTTTACCAGTACCATTTGATCACATGGTAAAATAGATAAAAAATGTTTAAGTCTGAAAAGGTTAAGCAAGGTATTTGATGTGTAGAAAATAGGATAAATAGCACTGATTTTTGCAACTTTACAACATTTATTTCTAGCAAGCAATGCCATAATATGTGACAGTTTGTTTATATGTATTAACTGGTTATCAGTTTTGTTCTCACCTCCATTTGACATTTTGGTTAAAAAACCACTAAAAAAAGCAGAATTCACTGTATACGAAAGAAAACAGGTACCGGTAGATTTTGAAATTGCAATTATTTTCATTCAGTGTGATTTGTACTTTTATGGAAACATGCAAGGAATATTTTAAATTTAAAAATTTGTTGGAAATTTCAGCTCTTTATTGCACTTTGTCCTTTGTTCAAATTTCTTTACATCTGATACTGTTTAGCTGATTTAAGTGATTTGTTGTATGAATGACTCATGGATTGTCATTTGTGAAAGTTATGTTTTATGTCAATCAGAAATTCGAACTGACTACCACACAAACTTGGTCTAACAATGGAATTTGCCATTATCTTCCCATCTTAACCTGCTCAGCAGATTTAGATATAATTTTGTGTAAAAGATCCTTGGACGGTACTTTACAAAAGGTATGAATTAAGTGCTGATTTGAAATTCAAGATTGATGAATCGCCAGAATTGACTCAACGTAGATCCCATTAACAATATTTTCAAAGATTACTTTGCTCTTGGTGCTGGTTTGAAATTCAAACAAACTTGTTTTTAGTATGCAATTAATAGTGTGGTATCAGGTGAGTGATACTGGCTCCTGGGAGCCTTCAGGTTTAAAAACAAAAATCACATTGAGGAAAAATAATTGCTACATTGTAGTTTTTAAGGCCAAGGTGTCTCTTTAAGTTTACAGCAGGTGATGTCATTTCAATTTTAATATGTTAATTGCAGTTGTAATATTGTTTTGTGACAAAACAGAAAAAAAAATTTATAAAGAAAATTTTTGATTATTTGACTTTTTATCTTACAGCTGCTCCTGGTGATGGTGTAATTTCTCCATCAGAACTAGCAATATTGGATTGTTTAATAAATGGTGGAAAGGTTCTCAGTTTGAAGGTAAACACTTAATTTTTAGAGTCAATCTAACCTTAGTAAGTCGAGATAATCTGTTCACCTCTAAGGATTTCTTTGGGAAGGTCTTCTCCTTCTTGACTTGTCTGTGACAGAGATTTTGTGTGACAACCTTTTTTCATATAAATAAATTCATGATGATATACGTTTTAGGTCTAAAAATTGATTGATGAGATGTAACCCTTGGTATTTCACATGAACAAATAACAAGAAAAGTCAGTTTGAAATAAAAGAAATTTTTAGTGCTAATTCTACGGCATGTAATTATTATCAAAGTTTTGTAATAAGAGAATTGATTAAAAGTTTAATAAACATGCATACATGTAAGTATCTGAATAAATTAGATTACACTTTACTTTGTATCTTTTATAGGCCCATTTCATTGCCCAGATGCCTGACCTTTCACCGTTAATGAGGACAGTGACCTATATCAATTTGTCCTTCAATGACTTTACAGTAAGTATTTCAAGTGTCACATAATCACGTTAATGTCCTAATTATTTCACCAACTATAGAAATATGCAATGATATGTAGTGTTTGATATTTTAAAAAGGAATGTAATCAAAGCAGTAAATTCTGCAATATATATAAAGAATTTAAGGACAGGTTTTCATAGAACTTTTTTATTTAGATGTATGCCAGGTTTGCCTCTCCAAATAAATCTGTGTCTGAAAATTTAAGCAGGTCAAGCAATCAAAAGTTATAATCTGGCCATTATATTTAAATGTGAAATTTGGAAAACTGATCTAATAACAGTAATAACTGGACATGGCTGTACCATATTTATTTTGTTTTCTCTGGATTTTGTATATTCTTATTGATTGTCAACAAAGTAAAATAGAATAACTATTAAAAATTGAGACAGGTTGCAACATTTTTTATAGCCGTGAAAAAATATTTATCCCTTTTTAATTTCACATACATTTAAAAAAAAAAGTAAGCTTATTTAGACCCTGTTGCTTGCACTAAGGGCCTGTTCACACTACAAAAGTTAATCCGGAATAAATCAGGTAAATGTGGATGAAGTTCATTGCGTTCACACTAGATTTTATTTAATCTGGATAAACTTAATCCCAATTAAGTTAATCTGGATTAAATTGTAGTGGAAACGCAAAATGTGGATTAAATCTGACGTCATAATTAGTGACCTTAATTATGGTCTTTTGATTTCTACGTTTCAATTTTAATCCAGATTAAGTTAAGCCACAAACACAATGCTAGTGTGTATATTGGCTTAAGTTGATCCGGATTAAGTTAAGCCTAGTGTGAACAGGCCCTAAGGAAGGGAGCTTCTCACTTCTGAAAGCCAAAATAAAAAATAGGAGCTATTTAGGTAAAAATGTGCAACTCTTTATTTTTGAAGGTCTTTAACCAGCTACCATAAGTAGTCATACATATTATTAGCATATATGCCCTTAAGGGCCTAAAGCTTTAGACACATAATAAATAAATAAACATGAAATTAACAGCACCCTGAAATGAGCTAGCCATCTTACTTGTTTTCTTGTTATACTGTATATTACATGTTCCTTTGTGACAATATTAAGACTACCTAGGTGTATTTCTGTAAATTCTGCAGTTATTGCCAGCATTTATTATTGCGATTTGTTAATTTTAAATTAGGCCATAATTCGAGTTTAATATTGCAATTTCTTAATACTTGTGGTGGAATACAAGTGACAAAATCAGAAATGCAAGTTTTATTATTGCGATTCTAATTCGTCACAATTTTCGGAACAATAAAAACATCACAATAATTTCTGAATTTACAGTATATCGTCTGCATGAAATTTGGATGCATATAATTAATAGCCAGGATATATCAATATATAGACTTCTGATAAATGTTGATTCTTTTACATTTCATTATGCAAATAAAAACTTACCTATCTCATTTCAGTTGTTTCCAAG
The DNA here is from genome assembly GCA_034783895.1 of Geukensia demissa. NCBI lineage: Eukaryota > Metazoa > Mollusca > Bivalvia > Mytilida > Mytilidae > Geukensia > Geukensia demissa. Next base: position 18,594 of record JARWCS010171105.1, on the reverse strand, counting down.
GGAAATACTTGGGATCAGACAATTAGAGGTGCTGAAACTGAGAAACAATCCACTAAGAGAATTACCACCTGACATAAACAGTCTACAGAACCTTAAAATATTAGTGGTGTCATTCTGTCTTGTGTCATCATTACCTTTAGGGTATGAAGAATTAAGCTACTCTGTGTCACTAAAAATATGACTCATTTATAGAAAAAATATTGCATTGTTGTTAGATTCACTAAAAAACTGTTTACTGCATATGCATTTAATGTCCATTAGTTGTAACTGCATGTTCTGTCATTCACTTCAAATAACAAGGTTTGGTAAGGCCTCTTTTTTGCCACAAAATTTCAAATTTTGAAGTGTTCCAAAATAGAATTTGAGAACAGAAACTCAAAGAAAAAGCATTATTCTTTTAGAAAACAGACATTTTGGCTATTTAGACTATTCAGCTATTGCATTTAATGCCTTAAAATCTAATGATTTTTCCTTTTTTCACTAGTGGCAATATTGTGGGGTTTTGCAATAGATATCGTTGTGCAGATTTGTAACCAATCACATTTTATTTATATTTTTGTACAATGTCAAAAAACTAAAAATATTTAAAAAGAAGGTTGGTTTTATGTGCTCTTTATGTGCTCTTTATGTGTTCAGAACCAAAACAGTCTTTAAAGTCCATGTATTATCTTGATTTCTGAACTTTGCAAAAATTAGATTTTTTATTTTCAAGAACTGTTTTTTTGTTGACAACTTACCAATACTGAGTATTCATTAAAGAAACATTTAATATTCAAAAGAACATTGTTTGTTTTTTTCTAATCAAAACTTATTGCACGTAATGGTAGTCCTTTGTTTTGAAAATGTTTTTAAAGCATTGACTAGATTTGAGCATGCATTACAATAGTTTATACAGTGAAACCTGTCTAAACCGAACACTTAGAAAACCGAAAACCTGTCTTAACCAGACTGATTCTTAAGTCCCATTGCACAAGTTTTCATTTGTTTTTAACCTGCCTAAACTGAACACCTGTCTAAACTGAACATTTCTTAAAGTAAAAAAATGGTTCGGTGTAGACAGGTTTCACTGTATTTCAAGAAATCAATAGAAAGGTTTTTTGCATTTTTATTTTCTCAGGTCCTTGGTACACACTATGGCTTTTCCAGACATCTTATCCTACAGTTTTTTAACTACATCTAAAATATTTTATTATAATGATTTGGAAAATTCTTCTTTATTTCAGATTATTTTCCTTGCCAAGGCTTGAGCATTTGGATATTTCCTACAACAAACTGACATTTATCCCGAATGAAATCAAATATCTGACAAGGTAAGTTGATTAATGAATTTTGCTAGACAGCATTTCATTTTATGTGTACACAGACTTAAATAGAAAGTGGTAGGAGCTATATTAGCCCCAAGTGAATGGCATTAATCAAAGAATCCTGTTTGGTGTTGCCACTGGACTTTCAGGTATTCTACTTTGTAATGTTAGATTTTTAGGGAAAATCAGTAAAGTCATGTTTGAGAATTGTTCCTTGTGCCTGAAATTTCCCTGAAAAGTGAAGTCGCAGAACAAAAACTTTATTGTTCTACAACAAATGGAAGAAATGTTTTATTCATTCATGCAGTTTTGGCAAACTACCCAGACTTTCCATTTCTGGTACAGCTGCTTTTAAAATAATAAAAGCCTTGTAGTTGGCATACCTTTTAATAGATCTCTAAGATTGCTTCAATATACATGTAGCAGGCATGATTTTCTGTTTATTGTACTATGGAATTCTACTTTTTCAGCAGTACTTTTTTACTTGTTATTGTCGTTATATTGGCTTTTTATATCATTTCTGTCATTTTTCCATGTCACGATTCAGGTTTTTGAAATTTATATTATAAGTATTTAATTCTCTGTGAACCTGTTTATGTGCACAAATGCAATTCAATAACAGGATTTATGTTAATGCAAGAACAATAATTTGCAATTCAAGCTGCACAGTATCTTGGAAAAATGAATAAAATTTATCACTTTTACAATGGTTCCCGGAGTATGGACATCCTTTAAGTGGCTCAGTAAAATTACAAAATTAAGTTTCTAAAATTTACTGTATTCCTCATATTAATGTCTCAGAGCCCAAGGTGCTAAATAAATTAAAAAACAGGGTTGCCTTTTAAAATAGACCAAATCCAGAATTCTATCAATTCTGATTTGTAATGTTTCATATTTCTGTAATTAGAAAAAACTGAAATCAACAATTCTAGTTTACCCCCCTCCCCCCCCTTACATTTACTGTCTCTTATATTTAATTGATGTTTATTGTACTTAAGAATTTTCTGTTCTCTGATCTCATAAAGCTTTGATATAGTAGGATTTTGAGGAGTGCTTAAGGATTTCAAAGAATTAAAGTTATGGGGTGCTTAATAGGAGGATTAGAGTATTTTCCTTTGCAGTTTAGTGTGCAGAATGAGAAACCATAGATTCAGAACTCCTAAACTTACTATATCTTTTCAAACAACAAAACTTGGCATCCATCAATCAATGAAATTTTACATTATTTTTATGCAAGCAATATACTTCAGACCACGAATTTACATTAAAATGACTATTTTTAGATGCCTGCGAGAACTAAACTTAGAAGGTAACCAGCTGCCAGCTATGCCTAGTGGAGCTTTGGGACTTGAACTGGATTACCTTAATGTAAAGAACAACTTCATGCATCCCTTGTTTTGGAAAGAAAATACACAGAATCAACCTCAGGTATATTAGCAAATTTTTAGGTATTATTCCACCTATGAATGAGCCAGTTAGTGTCACATGGAAGATAACAAATGTTTATGTTAGTTTTATTTCAAAATAACAATCCACTTTAAAGTATACTTTTTCCCATGTAGAAATATACTACTGTGATGGTGAAAAGTGCAAACTTTAAGATTGCATTGATAGTGTTTTTGAGGAGGAAAAAACTCATTGAAAACTTCATGAATTGGTTACCATGAATATGAAAGATAATTGCTTTTGAAGTTAGAATTAGTCAATTACTGTAAAAGTATTAGTATTTGCGGATTCCAATATTCACAGAAACAAATAGTCATACCTTTTTGCTGCTTTTCATCAGTTGACAATTTATTTCACAGGATATTAATCTGCTCTCACACCCTCTTTGTTATGTGTTATTTTTATATTACTTCAAACATTCTCAGTGTCAATTTATATTACAGAGATTGGTTGATTTGGCTGCTTTGATGATGTTTAATTCAGATCTACACATGCATCCAGAAAACTACCCAGAATCAGTCAATAATGTTCTAGCAAAGTAAGTTCTCCCATCAGCCTGGAAAATTTAATTTGATTTTATAAGCTAATATTTACCTTACCATTTTGGGGGGATTCATTAGGCCAAAGAAAATTAATTGTTGGTTTCCCCTAACATGACCAGGTCACTTTCAACCAGGCGTGTTGTTTCTTTTTTACCTATTAAAAAAAACCCACTGGGAAACCCCAACACCACTTGTTTTTTTATAGGAACATTGCTGAGAATGTCACAAATTTGACCACAAATGCGACATGTCAGCAAATGGCCAAATTCTGGTTGATTGTAAATACAGATCGCCTCTGGTCCGGTAAAGAAAGCATTTTCTGGGATTTGACATGCAGGAAAAAAACCCTGTCTGCCTGGTCAAATTTTTTCTCAAGGGAAACCAACAATTATTTATCTTTGGCCTTATGGAAATGTTTGGTATATTTAATGGAAAGGTACATTTGTACACCATCTATTGTGTGGGCTCAACACAAGGTTTTCATTTACCTTTCTGTCTGTTCAACTAACATGGTCAGGCAGTTCTTATTTCTGGTCAAATTCTTTAAAAAAAATTGTCTTTTAAACTACTGAACTGTAACTTGGCTTGAAGCATATAGGGGATTGTCTCCATTTAGTTTGAATTTTCAGTTCTGGTTGGTCAACTAATATGGCTACCACAAGTTTTTTCTTGTTTGTAAGATCTTTAAAAATCTTTTTCTCTGAAACCACTTTAACAAAATAAACTTGAACAGATCCTGAAGCATCTATGGGATGATCTCTATAAAGTTTGCACATATTACTGGCACTTCTTGTCTCAGAATTGTCAGATCTTTGATAATGTTCTTTTTTAAAACCAAAGGACCAAATGTCCTTAGAATAAGCCTGATGACTGTATGGGATGGCTTCATTAAAGTTAGCTTATATCAGCCTGATTGGTCAATTAACATGGCTACCATATGCAATTCTAGTTTCTGATTGTTCAGAACTTCTCTTCTTAAACTGCTTGGCCAAATGAACTAAAACTTTAGAGCAAATTTCCTTTTACCTGTTTCACTTACAAAAGGATTTATAAGTTGCCTTTTAAATAGAAGATGAAGGGTTTGTAATAGCTCTTTGGCCTTGTATGTAGAAAGCTGAACATTGTCCATTTAATTGATCTACTTGAGAGACTGAGAGAGGTAAAAGGATATTTGCTCTAAAAGCCGCATCTAATGGATTGCTTCTATAAATTCACATATATTGTTATGCTGGGTCTACTGGTATGGGCCCACCTACAATTCTTGTTTCTGATTGGTCAAAACTTTACAAATCTCATCTGATAATGCTGGACCCTATGAATTGAAACTTGGACTAAAGCTCTATGCTAAGGCTTCTATGAAATTTACATACAATTTGCTGGTCCATCAAATAAAAAATGGCTGCTGCTGCTTGTTCTTTTTTATGATTGGCCAATTTTCAGAAGTCAATTTTCCTGAAACTGCACAGCTAAAGGAACTGAACTTAAATGTGCAGCATTCTTGTGAGGTCAATATCCTTTTAAAAAATTGTTTATTGACCTGAGCATCATAGATTTTGATGTCCTGTGAGGTGAGCAATACAGACTCTGACATTTGAGCCACTAGCTTGTGACAATTTTGGATTTGGCTACATCTATTAATCCATAAAAAATAGGTATGACAATCACAATGAAGGCTTCTTCCACATATAAAGAGGAAGATCCCTGGGAGTATGAAATTCATGATAGTTCAGGGATTCATTTTTTATGTATTACATAAAACATAAATACCAGCTTGAATCCAGAAACGTAAAAAATTTACACAAAAAGGAATTTTTTAGAAAAAAAATTTCCCATGATAGTTATTGTTGGGTGAAATTTTCACTTGTTGGGACTCAATGTTGGGTCATGGCTATGTTGGGTGTAAAAGCATTTTGGAGGGTGTGACCCATCAACTGGGGGTGATTTGGCAACTTTGCATGCATGTTTTAAAGCTTGATGAAAATCTGTTCAATATGGAGTCTGAACTTATTTTTTCAGTATCTTAAATGAGCAGTGACATTTCTGTATAATTGATTTGCATAGACCTGTTCATACCAAAAAAATTTCTTTTTCAGTCGATCTGTTTGTGACTGTTGTCAAGGTGCCTTATATGGACCAGGATTGAGAATAATCAGACCAGTCAGTAAGCTACACGGCATAAAAAATCTGCCATTCATCTTCCGAGCATGCTCACCTAGCTGTTTACAGAATTTTAAAAGTAGTAAAGAGACGCTATCAGAAGTTTTATATGGAGTGTCAGATAGGGGTGTACAGTGTGAGGAACAATAGAAGTGTTGTTAAAGACTTTTGTTTATGGTCGCATTGTTGTGAAAGATTAGTATTAATGGTAAAAATGATTGATGGATGAATTTATTTAATTGGATATGAATGCAGTTATATTTTTATTGAGTAATGAATGTGAACCAAGAAATTTTTATATATTGTTGATTTTTTTGTATAAAATATTTATAACATATGGTTTTATAGATATGATCGTGTTCTTTTCATAATTTTCATTATTGATACTCAACTATTAACATGTTATATGGATGGTATGAAGTGTAATATGTTTAAGTGCTGTGAAAGTCAACTGTGATAACATATTTTACAACTTACTTAATATTCTTTACATGTTTAACTTGTTTTGTTTTAAATCTTTATAATGATTATGAAGAATAAATGAAAAAAAATGTCATTTTATCTTGATGTGATTTATACTGTGCAAATTCAGATTTTAAGTTAAATTCCATTTAAGTATTTATTAATACTAATTCAATTAATTACTGCTGCATTTGACTTCCTTTTTTTATTCGTTTGGATTGGAGTAGTAATTTTACTATGTTTGGATCTTGGACGTCTTATGTTTTGTTTCTAATGCTACTGATGATAGGATACTCCATGAAATAAACATATTCAACATTGGAAACTGATAATGCTCAAGGTTATTCACCAGTTTTAGTTGTCAGTCTTGTCTGATATGAAATTAATCAAATAATGTTTTACAGAAATTTGCTGCATTTGTTTAAATTCTAAAGCACTGAAATACGAAATGGATTCAATACATATTGCACCTAGTAGTTTTTCCTACTGGTCAGTTTGGCATTCATTTTTCATTTGTTGAACTGTGTACTTCTTTTTAAAACTATGTTTGGATCTCTGACTTTCTATATTTTGATTCTAATGCTACTGATATGATGGGAGTTTACTTTTTGAAATGCACATATAGAATATAAAAATTGACCACATTATTCAACTTTGGTAAACTTGTATTATAAAAAAAAAATAAAACCTCACATTTGACAGAAAATTTAATTTCCTTGCAGTAGTTAAACATCCTGCATCTGACTTTAAGCATCCTTTGTAAAATGTTCAGATGATGTAGAATGCTGTTAATTTTTGGATGCCTAGGTCAAAGGTTAAGCATTTTAGTTTCAAATTGATAACTGCAGTATGTTGCATCCAGTCTTAACTCAAGTTTGGTATATATAGGTAAACATATCTGTAATACAAAAGTGATATAATTTGGGGTTGCTATGTCAAAAAACAAGATCACATTAACTGCAGTGCCCCCTCTTTTAGGATTCTCTCACCCATTGCCAAAGACCACACCTTTGCCAAATGCCACTGGCAGCAACATTTAGTAAGTAATGTCTTTGTATATCACCCTTTCTAAAGATGACTTGAGCGTTACAAATGAAGTAGTCTTACAATAAGACTAGTTTACTCATGTATAATGTTGCTTGATCACTACTTGTCAATGGTATATCTAATTCTGATCATCTTTAAATTACAGTAGATTTTGGAAGAGAAATATGTTGATTTTTAATTATCTTTAGCCAAGGTTCAAGTTCACAGTTCTGTTTAAGATCCCACTCTTGGCCATCAATATAGAAAAATGAGGTGTGGTATGATTGACTTTGAGACAGCGATCAAAACATATACAGGTTTTGCTGTAAGGCCTCGAATAATGGACAAAAATCCACAAAATAATGTGATGATATTGAAGTGTTACAATAATCAGCCAACTAAGTATACAATATAAAACAACTTACACTTAAACATAACGATAACGAAATATACTGGATTGCAGGTTCCTGGGTTGGGACAGCCACATTAAGTAATCACTCTACCCTCCTACTTACCTGAAACGTGGTGCGAGAGAATGAGATAAAAAACCTTTAAAACATAATGCGTCAAATGTAACTCTTTAAGCAGATGCATAGGACACAAACAAATACAACAAAAGACAACACCATGAACTGACGAATATATACTCTCTGTTTCTGACATCTAGTTCAAAATCCAAACACAATTGATAACACACTATAGCAAGACATCAATCAAAACAAGTACTGCTTGCTTGATGTAGTGTAAAATATAATTAAAAGCCATAGAAAACAAGGTATTGTGCAAGTGCTAAAAATACAAAGTATCCACAGCATTTAGGATAAAGTGTAACAAATTATTGACCTAAATTTGCTTGTAAATTATTTAGCAGCTAAAGTGTCAATGTTGATTCCAAAAATCATAATATTCAAAGATCTTGAAATAAGGTTTAGAGATAACCTGTATGGGTAAGTTTATTAGCCATTGATAAATCCTTATGGGTTGTGTTTAAGGACAAGGGTTGTTAAGGCCCATTTTTGGCCCAAGAATTTGTATTGAATAATGTCTATAAAAAAACAATCCAACAGAATTTTTAGTTTCATTAGTTCTACAATGGTCACATGACACATAGAAAATGCTTTAAATGTGAAAATACTAAGAAATTTATTAATTTGATGCAATATTTGATACCATTTTGTCGATTTTAATATAGATCGCATAAAAACATCACGACCAAACTTTGCACAATTAAAGATCTATCACGTGCAAATGTTTGGTTGAAATATCTTCGTGATGTTTTTGTGCAATCATATCTGTTTTGCACAAAACAGGTCCAAAAATTGAGCATTTTTTACCGAAAATGTTAAATTCTTGTCAAAATAGTAAAATATAACCTTTCATTTTGTCGAAATGACGAACAGTTTACAAGAAAAAGTAATGAATTATTAAAAGACGATTATTAAACAGCATTTTCACGACAACTTATTATTGTACCACAAAATCTAAAATTTGGGCCAAATATGGGGCTTAACGTACCTACTCCTTTGTGGTGTCGACTGCCAAGTTTCAGGACTTCAACCGTGGAGAAATTTATCCTAATTGGAGCAGCTTCCGGTCAACGACTGAGTCCTCTTGAGAAAATCGCTGTATTGGACACGTCATTCTCAGGTTGTTTGAGAAAACAACTATGAATTAGACCTTAGATTCTTCATTTGAGAAGTTTTTGGTATGGCCGTAAAGAGAGTGGAAAAAATAACATTTTGATGATGTCTTGAATTTTGGTTTTATAAATAAGGTATAATATCTCTGAATATCTTCCCTTGTATCGTTCTCTGTTGTCAAACAAACGATATGTGTGACTTTTCGCTGGAAAAATATTCATATATAACGCTAAGAGCACATTCACGTCTTTTGGAACCTTACTTCCATAAAATAATCAACTGAAAATTAAGAACAAATGTTATTAATCGCTTCGATGCCGAAACACTTCAACAATATAATCCTAAAGGTCGGAGAAACTGCACATGCGCTGGCATCTATTCCATATATTTAAATGTTCAGACTGAACGTAATTGCACTAGAATGGAGTTTTGTATTTGAGGATTTGCTGGAATCAATTTGATGTGATTTTTCTAGTTTGCTGTTATCTTTGCAGTTGAATATTGGTAAACATGTGCCTGAGCAAACTATACTTCTAAACGTCATGCAGACATTAATAAACATATTCATTTGAAAAGCCCTTTAAAAAAGACTTAAAATCTTGCAAAAAATCTAGATAAAAGGAGGAAAATGTAGCCTGCCATCTATGCTAAGGTTTTTCTTTATAATTACTAAGTATAAACCAATAATTTAATCTTTTATTGTCAATTTTTAAAATTATTCCTACAAAGTAGCTAATGATCTTACTATCACCATATACATGAACAACTACAGTTATATAGGGAGGGATGGGATCCCATTCAACTAGTTTATCCCCCCCCCCCCACATGTCTCATGTGCCAATCCCAAGTCAGGAATTTAGGTCAAAGGTTTGATTGAGTGTTATATGCTTGATACATGCACATTTTTGATAATATTCAGGTCGGAGCAGTATTTTTGACGCATTAATATTTTTTATAGATATTTTCACAAGGAATGGTATCCAGCCTTGTTGAGGCTTTGAGAAGAACTCTAGTTTTTAAAATTCAATCAATTCAAATTGTTTCATATGATATGAGTGCAGTCTCTTTCTGACATTTACCTCATATCTTTTCAGTTTCATATATGCAATGATTAAGAGAAATATTTTAAAGGATCTTTTATAAGGTTTGGGCATCTCAAGCTTTTGTTCTAGCCCTTTCTGGTGGCCTTGTCGAATTCGGAATGCTTCTCTGCTAAGCACGCATCATTAGGAGTAAGAGCAATGTTCGGTCGGCCCAAAGTCAGGATAATGGGTCTGGGTAGAGTTGCATGTCTTCCTATTGCTTTCGAGAGCTAGCACGATAAAAATTCGTTTCAGCGTGTCGATCTAATGCAAAGGATGGTTCATGGCAAGACGTCCTTGGTGAATCCCGATTCTATATGTATTTCACTTATTATGTCAACAAGGGAGTTCAAAGGGAAGTGTTTCCGGGTTCATTAATCATCACTTATATGTATTAATATGATCTTGTCCTGAATATGTATGAAATATTTGCCGCTGTGTTTTAAACAAAATTTAATTAATAAATCAATCTTCTGGCATATCTTATGACAACGAGTTTCTCCTGCCGCTAAGATATCTACGAAATCTTTTTTTTTTATTTTGACCACATATTTATTGCTTTTTATAACTACGACACATTTCAGTCCCTGGTTTCTATAGATGGACCTATCCTGAATCCCACAATTGGAAATTAGCAAAACTTTTATGTTTGCAATAATTTATTCACGATGCCAACTTACTGTGTGTCTTAATCAATAATTAAATTTTAATTTGAAAAGAACTGTCCACCCAAATAATTGAAGAGACGACAGAATTGGGGAGTGAAATAAAACACATATTCACAAAAGCTGAAAAGAAATGTTGATATGCTATATGTACATTTCAATGAGTAACCTCCCAACAGTAGCATTAGAACCAAAATATAGGAAGCCCGAGATACATTGACCAAGAATTTCTCAAATCCAAACAAATCGAAAATGAAGCAAAATCTAGCGGCACTGAAAACTACTATGTGCAATATGTTTCGAAGCCTTTCCATATTTTCAGTGCTTGAGCCCTCGCTTAATGTTAATTCAGTATTAGTGAGCCCATTTGTGATGCTACGTATCTTTCCAAATCAGAAACAAATATTCTGGAACAGCTATTTCCGGAGGGTTAATATCCTGACATACTCCGGAAATGGAACCAATAAGTCATTGTTATTCCGATGATTTGCTTACTTGCAATTGGATTTTTTATTTCTATAATCGATGTAGCAGAAATTAGGAAAATGTAGTTTAGTTAACATCTTTCAATTAGTTTATCATTTCTCGACTTCGATTAACCGTTCAAGCTTAAGGATATAAAAGGATATTTTTTTTGGTGATTGAAATGCAAATTTAAAAAAAAAGATTTGTTTGATTGAACTAAAGAGCGTATGACACAAATTTTAGATGACATTCCTAGCAGATGTTCTTGTTTTATTGTTTAAAATTTAGCAGTAGTTCCGACATCATGTTCTTAAAATTCTAATGAAAGGGTAGCTGTTTTTCTACACCATGGGAAAATAACAGTCCATTTTTCTCTACGTAACACCCTTTATCAAGGTGATCCTGGTAGGATGCCCGGGGACTGGGATATTATATCAACTAAAATATTATATTCTTTAAACAAGTGCTGCAAGAAATGAACTCTGGGAAAATTAACCAGAGGCTCTACAGAGCATTAAACGCTCTCCTTACAATTGCCACACGTAGTTACAAAGACGATATTTTAAAGAATTTTCTATAGGTCATACATGTATATTTAACTAAGTCTGAACATCTTGGTTGTGAAGATGAGGTCTTAAGATTCCATTCTGAGAGGAATGCAACCAGTAACCAACCATCCCAAAAGTTCAGTTCCAACTAAGCATGAACATGTATTTCCAGACAAGACAATTGTTTAATGAACTTCGGTTGGGAAGGCCATCTTGTGTAGCAGGCCAGGGATCGGATAAAACCTTTAAACCATCATTCCAATTATCATTCAATAAGCTTGTTTCCAATTGACCAAGCAGTTTATAGAGAATATTTTAATGAATTTCTTAGAGAGTTGTTAAAATAAGTGCGCCTGAGGCAGCCATCTTGGTTGACAGGTGGGGTCATCAGACACATTTCTGAAAGTTACTTAGCTAACGACCATTTCCACTAAAACTTGGTTTCATTTTAGCAAGTTGTTTCAAATAAATTTCCCATAGGGTTCATTGTTAAAAAGTGTTCAGCTGTAGTGCCTACCTTTTTAAGATTTTTAAAAAACCACCCCATTTCTTTTTTAGTATCGGCGGCCATGTTGGCTGGTCGATCGCAACCCGTGCTTCAATTCTTAAGGACCCTAAAATTTAGTTCAGTTTGGTCAGTGATATCATTAAAAAGAGATTGAGATAGAAATTGTGGACGAACTTTGGATGCCAATAGATGGCAATATCTCACAAGACCTTTAAGGGCTTTGAGCTAGAAACGAGAAATTCCATCATAAAGCTTTTTACCTAACCATGTATACGCCAACTACATTTGTCGGTATCAAATCTAAACTTATTTAATAAAATTAAAATAGAAGAAGCCAAGAGGTAGACAAAATCCATCGATAAAATCGCAAAATGTAACAACTAGGTTAATCGTTTTTCCTATTAATTTCAAATTTACTTTTATACCGAAGTGCGACCAATTCAAAAATCTTGAAAATATGATATTATATGCCCGCGGACTAAAACATTGGTTAGCTTTAATGAAATAATTACAAGAAAATATAAATGAATAAGTTATATCTATACTTTTGCATAAAAGTACACGCAAAAAGTGCTGTAAGTCAAAGAAGTATTTTTCTCTTATATGACTCACTTTCAACTGATAAATACTGTCAGAAATTATTAACAGCTTGAAAGGTCTTATGAATATTAATGGACGACGCCCCAATTTACATTCCAGTCGAGAACTCGAGTAATATGTCCGAGTATACCTACATTTTAGCGACGTTTACGAAATTTTTATGGACCGTTTCAGAATGCAACGGAATTCTGGGAACGTCATTTTGTGGTTGATTGTGATTGGTTTAGACGTCATTTACGAAGACGCAATGCGATTTACGAGGACGGTTGAATTTCTGAATCGGTCCATTGATTGTATTTTATTATTTTTTTATTCAGTGTACTGATACTGTTAATTTGAAATGCTGGTGCAGCAAATGTTCAATTCTTTTTTTCTGAGGAATAGGACTACTGTCGTAAACATTGAATTATACTTTTGTGTTCCGTTCACTGCTATATCCCGATTAAACTGGTAACGAGTATTATAGCCACCAGAGGCGTATCAAAACTTTTGGAAAAGGGAGGGCCCACTTTCCAACACATTCTCGTACATAAGTGGATCTGACTTTTGCCAAGAGGGATGTGCCAATACATACTCACCTACAGGCAAGAAAGTGTTAAAACCATTTTTTCAGCAGGGTAGCCCGCCCCCTTTGGCCCCTGGATCCGACCCTGGTTTTGGTTGTATTCTCATACATCCCTGATACTCAGATTTGAATCAAGGTCATGGGTCATCCAGCCTTCGGAATGTAATTCAACGATATTCCAAATTACATCAGCGAAGTCTCTTTCTATGTGAATACTAAAGCAGAAATGAAGAGTATCAAATTGTGCAATAAAAAATGGTGTTAAAATGAAAATACGTTTTTGTAAATTATTCCCCTACTGGCAAATATATTCTTCAGGAAACCTTTTCATTTACAGATTTAAAATCATAACTGCGTGATATCCATAGATGAAAAGCAAAATGGTTCATTCTAAGCATACAAAAGCAAAAAAAAATAATAAATAAATAAATAATAATAATAATAATCATAAGAAAAATGATAATAATAATAATAATTAATTAGTCACACATTTGATCATACAAAAACAAATATATACATTATATCATTGTACAACGGACATTCTATCATAAGATATTTTTTCACTTTCTACTACGTTCTGTCATCTACTGAGATACGCGGTCGTGCATTAGCAATAATACAATAAGCTGAATAAGCTGTATGTGAATCTTTGAAGACTTTTCAGTAATAGACAAAGTTGGAGTTGAGCACAAATGTGATTTACAGTTGTTCAAACATAAAACTGTTTAACTTTCTGTTGTATGAAATAATGTTTATTTCTGAAATTATTTTATAGGCTCTTATAATACCCAAATCTACATCTTTTAATAACAAATGTAGTGAATACATGGTTAGTTTCAACATCAGGTTAATCTACTGCAAGCCAAAGACAAAATTATCATTAAAAACGCAAATTATCAAGTTACATAATACAAAATTACCAATGTTGAATGAATATGGAAAATTAAGGTACGCTTTTTGTACATTTCAAGGAGCAACCTCTCATAACTAGCATTAGAACCGAAACATAGGAATTCAAAGATTCAAATATAGCAATAGAAGCACTCAAATCCAAACAAATCGAAATGAATATAACTTCACAAGGTCTACTCTGTTGTGTGAAGGCTTGTCTAAATTTCTAGGTCATTTATTTGATTTGATTCTGTTAAAGAAGACAGACCATATTCAATTTTGTGACAACGTTTAAAAGGAAAACCATTTCAGGCTCAATTTATCAAATCATTACCTCGAAGCTTAAGTTTGCTATAAATAACTTTCATTCCAAAAACATTTTGCTGAAGTGGTTTGTTCTTAATCACTGGTCATAAACATGTTGAACCGTCTTGAAACATTGCAACTTTGTCTGCGAACATCACAATTGGATTTGCAAAACATTCATAGTCTGCTTTTAGCACAGCAGTTTTAGTAATTAGCATCAAGTCAAATATAGTAATTAGACTTTCACGAAAGAAGACGGTTATGTGACAGTTTTTATATTAAGCGATATATCATTGGTGTCGGATATTTTTATAAATCTGCTCACACCTATATAGTGAAACGACGAACTAATTTTATATTTTGTTCAAACGTACGCCTTATCAAATCGGACAAACCCTTGACTGTAAATATACGAGCAGCTTGACTGGAACGTTTTACGTTTTCCAGTAGGTGCGTCGCAAGGTTAATAGGGATCATTCCCTTCTGGAGTACCTAAACTTACCCCTGTTTTTAAGGAGTTAGTCAGAAATTAATCTGTTTTTGCATTTCGGACTATGTTCTTCTGATCTTTCACAAAGGTATTTCTAAAAGTACTTCCGTTAGGCAATTTCGTTTCTGTATGTCATATCAAGCATATTAGGCATTCTGTGGTTATGCTAACCTTAAGAGGAAGCAAGCAAAAGAAAACCGAGTGGTCAGACAAAAGGCAACCTTGAGGACACGAGAACATGACATTCACAAAAAATTATGAAAAATGCGGACCCAACCAAAATAAAAAAAAAAATCGGGACCTAAACGTGACCTAAACGTGGACTAAAGGCCAAATTTGTTTTTGGAAGATACTTGTAGTTGTTGTACTCTTGAACTAAATTAATCTTGTAAGAGTGACCTCAGTACTGGCTTTTCCTGCTAGCTCTCTGTTGTAACGGATTTTGGTTTTCAGTTAGACAACTATGTCGTGACATTATTGAACTCGTTCGACAAAATATGAAAGGAAAATAACGGAAAAATCTGAAAGAAAAAAAACTTGAACCTACATGCAAGTCTTTTTTTGTAGATAATGTTTAAGCATATTTCTCTTTACGCTTTGCGTTTCATAGTTTTGTTTTATCAAAGGAGAAAATAAGTCATATTTGTGTTTGTCCTACGTTACAGACTCTGTTTTCTTGTTAATACTTGATATTTCAATCACATCAAACAAGTGAAAACTATTTAGTATTTTCTGTGTAAGCCTTTGAAAGCAGATGATAGTCTTTAAAGCTTAACAAGTGCATGTTATGTTGTACTCTCAAAAGACCGTAATGTCGCGGTTTCTTCTCTTTTATTTAAGTTGTATGTAATTGATGAATATCTCTTACTTTGACTCTGCTGCACCCTTTGTTTTCTATGGAACGCGGTCATCAAGGATGTGCTTCAAACATTTTTCTTCTCTTTTAAGTTATATGTTATTGATGAATATCTCTGACAATGACTCTGCTGCACCCTTTGTTTTCTTTGAAATGCGGTCATCATCGATGTGCTTCAAACATTAAAAGCTTCCTCTTAAGGTAATAGATACATAACCTTTAGTAAAAGCGAAAGAAAACCGAATGGCCATACAAAAGGCAACCTCGAGGTCACGTGCACATGACACACAAATGTCGCTGTTTCTTCTCTTTTATGTTATATATAATTGATGAATATCTCTAACTTTGACTCTGCTGCACCGTAGGGTTTCTTTTAAACGCGGTCATCATTGATATGCTTCAAACCTTTAAAGCTTCCTCTAAAGGTATTAGATACATTACCTTAAGTGGAAACGAAAGAAAACCGAATGGCCAGACAAAAGGCAGCCTCAAGGACACGTGAACATGACATATTTACACAAAAAACTATAAAAATGCGGACCCCAACAATAATCGGTACCTTTACGTGACCTACAATGTAGACTGAAGTCCCAAAAATATTTGGAAGATACTTGTAGTTTTTGTGCTCTTGAACTAAATTAATCTTGTAAGAGTGACCTCCGAAATGGCTTTTATTGCTAGCTCTCTGTTGTAACGGATTTATTTGGTTTTCAGTTAGAAAACAATGTCGTGACTTTATTGAACTTGTTCAACAAAAATATGAAAGAAAAATAACGGAAGAAATGTGAAAGAAATAAAAAATAAACCTTCATGTAAATCCTTTTGTGGATATAGTTTAAACATATTTCTCTTTACGCTTTGCGTTTTATAGTTTTTTGTATCAAAAAAGAAAATAACTGTATATTGTATATTTGTGTTTTTACTATGTTGCAGACTCTATTTTCTTTTTAATACTTGGTATTTCAGTCACATCAAACAAGTGAAAATTATTTAGTATTTTCTGTGTAAGCCGGTGATAGTCTTTAAAGCTTAACGAGTGCATGTTAAGATGTACTTTCAAAAGACCGCTGTTTCTTCTTTTAAGTTATATGTAATTGATGAATATCTTTAACGTTGACTCTGCTGCACCCTTTGTTTTCTTTGAAACGAGGTCGTCCTGGATGTGCTTCAAAATATGTTGTTAATTATTTTCTGTAAAAGCCGTAGAAACCAGATCGAAGTCTCTAAAGTTTAATAGAGTTTATGATGGAATATTCTCTTTGAAATAATTATCGCTACAATTTTAGGATTGGGAAAATTGGGTTTCCATTTTTGAGACAATTATTATGAGTAGCCTTTTTTGTTTACAAATGGTTATAAATTCGCTCATCTCTCATCAGCAACATTTGAACAAAAACATGATTTAAAGTAGCACCATCATCCAAAACAAAGAAAAATAAGAAGCCAATTATATCGGAATGGACGTCTACTATCTGCGAACACCATCATAATTTCAGCGGGCCAGAATCTAAATAAATATTGTAATTTTGTATCAAATGCTTATGTTATTATCACAGATTAGGGTATAATGATATCAACATGAAGCTAAGTTTGACAAGAAACTTTTACATTCGAAATTGATATTGTGTCAGACATAGTTTTAGTTATAAACATCTTTTTGTCCCTTGACGGTTTAAAAGAGACAAATGCAAAATTATTATTGCTGTCAAATTTGTATAAATCTGATCATACCGATAAAGTAAAATAAAAAACTATTTTTTTTCTTTTGTTATAACGCAAACCTGACTAAGTTCAAAGTTGCAAAAACACAAACCCTTATCTTCAAACGTATATTTTGACAAATCGTAAAGTTAACCTGAACAAATGAGTTTATGGTTAACAAATGAATAAAAAATATGTGCCGGTCGATTCTGTCATGGAGTGCTGCAATTATCACTTGTCTCTCACAGTATATATTCAAGAGTAAAAGTTAGCTGTGTCCAAACTTGAGAACCACGACGTAAGTGTAGTGTAAGCATGCTTACCTCGTTGTAGGGCATCTTCAGTGTTGGGATTAGCCGAAGGGTCAAACAACAGATTTAAGATATGTACATGTATTTGCATCTTTTCCGAAAGTGTATTCAATTTGGGATAGAGAATATTGCTTCTTGCGTGGTGGCATGTCATCCCGCGTATTATTGCAAAGTTATAACAAGTGCACAGGGTATCAGTCTAGTACAAAGCAGGACATATTCGTTCATTGTTTTTGCCCGCTCTCTCGCATTAAACATTTGTTACATGACGATAAACAACATTCACTCAATCCTGCTGAAGAAGGACAATTAGATGTCTGTAAACTGTGCTTGACAGCATACAGTTGTTGTCAGAACAACTTAATTATTACATTTGAAGCACACTGTAGGTTTTTTGTAATGAAACAATTAATTACTGATCACCGAATCCTTGTAAATGGGATTGCAATTACATACCAGATTTAAAGATTTTAAATCTGAACGTTATTTAACTAATTAACTTCAATGGTTTTTGTTGCAATTGTTTAATTGAAATTTTAATTAAAAAAGTACGTAAATAAAAAACCTATCCTATTACATTGATATTATAATGATAAGAAAATATAGAAAATTTAAAGAGAATCAAATACTGTGGTAGAAGATTTGAATCAGCAGCCGTTTTTAGTTTGTAAATAGAAAATATTTTATGTTAAATGTTGTAGCTTGCAAAGCGTCCCCAAGGCGACTATTTAATTAAATAAGCTGGCTTGCTAGTAACAAAATGTATGAATACGTCAATGTTTTGATCTGAGCTTACCTTCTGTTTTGGTTCTAATGCTACTGATAAGAGCTAACCCCTTGAAATGCACATATAGCGTATCGAAATGAATGGTTTTTTTTTCAACACTGGAAACTTGGATATTGTCTATTTTAATTCATAAAATTTGAAAGACAAACAGTATCAATAGGAATTCGAAGATACCAAATAGGCATACAGAAATCGTTAAGTCGGAAGACAGACAAGACCATGGCCAACAAAATGAAACGAAA
>JARWCS010170994.1:0-14235 GCA_034783895.1 Geukensia demissa | reverse complement strand
AGTCACAATCGATGTTAGTCACAACCGGTATAGGAACGGATTTGTATTCATGACAGTCGGAAGATATCTATTGTCATTTGTGAAATGGATATTTCGTACCGGTCAACCAAATCATGATGGCGACCGAAAAACTTCCGGACTGATGACTTTTATTTTTCCCTGACATGCCTGAGAAACCCTTGGCTTAGTAGCTTTCTTTTCAGCTGCAACCCTCTATCAATAAAATCCTGATAGGAAACACAAACCCTGGAGTAGCGTATCAATTGAGAAATATACACTCCGTCTCTTGTCAAGCCTAAAGGGAGGTTTCATCTTCCCTCACTAATGTAATACAGTTCATAAAACTATTGGAGTCATCAGTAAAAGGAAGATTTAAAAAAAAATATGATGAAATATTAATAATATGAATATAATATGTTCCTAGTTTCGATGACTCAAATAACATATGAAACGTAAGGATAAGTCAGATTGATTGTATGAAAAAAATTATAATTCCGGCGAAACATTCCTTGTACTTATTGTTTCAAATTACGATATATTTTATAATTTATTCAAAATATACAAAGACTTTGTTGAACAAAACCTGCACACTATATATATTTTATTAGTTTTTGTATTCATCACAGAAACGGTGATGCCAACGAACCGAAAGCAACTTGTTTACCTTTCATTTGAACTAAAACCTACGTATATATGACTTTCCATTTATCGGCAACTGAAACATATTTATAATGTTTTCATTACATTATTTTTGTGAAAGAAATATTAAACACAATAGATTTATTGTAAGCTACTTGGGATAGCACAGTTAAATAGACAATAAACATTAATGTCAAAACATTTTGAAATATCAGAAAAATATATAACAAGGGAATCAATTTGACTGTGAAAACTAAAAGTAAATATGACGGTTAAATATTTGTCATGTTCACCTAATATATCGACAAAAAAGTTCTTCGCGATTCTTGTTGCATTAGCGCTTAGATTGTGATAAGTTGATATCAGAATTTGTATTTCACCTCTAAAAGTTGACATAATTATCTTGAACATATGTGAAAATGTATCGAGACATTCCAAGAAAAAATTGTTGTAAGGTCGACAGAATACCCAGTTTTGCACGGCTGTTCGTGATAATTTTTGCGACAAATACCACTAATAGACTTCTATAAAGATGTTTATAGAATCTTATGATGGATATACTGTCAAAGACGAAACTATATCTAGAAGTGTTATCATTTCTTATCGTACGTCACCAGTCCTTTTCATGATATTGATAAAACTTAGTCCAGAATTGGAAGACTTGACAACATTCAAATTATCAGAGAAACAAAACAAGTATCCTTCATTCGTAGCCTTCAGAAATGACTTCGATTGACTGACTTAAGACGTCACCAAAAAACCAACTTACCACAAACACAGAAAACCGGTATAAGACGTAAAACAATTGAAGGCCGTCAATAATGGATACAAATATATCTTCCCGTTTTTGTCTGTCCCCAAAAATGTAAGTGAAATTATGTGTCGCTAATGTGATTCATATTCAGCATTATCAATCAATGTATCAAAACCAAGATTACAGCCTTAAAATGTGTTATAAACTTTCTGGCGAGCAACCCTTTTTGTAACCTCTTTTCAAGAAAAGACTGCCCTGAAAGAAAAATATCTCTAAGAAATTCTATCACATTTAAAACTAACCTTTAAAAATCAAAATAGATAGTTTGCTTTTACGTATAGAAACAGTTGCATAAATGATATAATGAGATCACGATTCATTGAAATTGTTTGAAAACATGAAAAAGTCAAGTTAAGTAAGAAAAAATCAACATAGTTTATCAACTTTCAAATGCTTTGCTGTAGGCACTACTTGTCATTATCACAACTTTAAACTTTAATGTCGACAGATACCATATCTTTCAAGACAATTTGAGATAAAATTACTCAATTTTGTCATGAAAATAGCAAATAAAGTGGTTGTATTTATAAAAGTTAGCATAATTTATCGTGAAAACCCAATGTTGATGCTACATATTGGTACTGGCTCTCTAAATGTCGCAATAATTCATATAATTTTCTCGACGGCTGACATAATTGTCTCGACCTTTTTTTAAAAAAAAGAAATTATTTTTATTGTTGTTTCATTGCAAAACGGTATAATACCTATAAAAGCTTGACTTCCATTCACCAGTAAAATTGTCAGACATGAAATTTATCTAATAAATACTGAAAATATGGAAAGTCCCCGAAAAGTAATACACTTAGTAGTTGTCCCTGCTGTCGGATTTGGCTTTCCATTCCGATTTGTTTGGATTTGCGTGTTTTTTTTTTTTTTTTTTTTTTTTTTTTTTTGCTTTATTTGAATCTATTGCTGATGAGAGGTTACTCCTGAAATGTACATGTAGCATACCTAAATTTTATTTAACATTGGTAAGCGCAATGACACGATGACAAAAATAAACCCGTTTGATTCAAAATGAAAAAAAAGTTTCTTTGTTTAATGATGTACCACTGAACAGTGCTGACAATAATGATGACTTTCTTACCTGCCATTTCCTTCTATAAACACGTTTGTGTCAAAACCTGTTTGTTATTTATGGGTTTATCTATAAATATTTATACCCTGGGAACTATATTGCAAAGTGTATTAATTTTAGTGACATTCTTCGATAGGAAGTAAATAGCAGTATTGTTCAATTGTATTAATACAGAGGTTAAACAAACAATGGGAAGTTAACTATCAAAAATTCCTTTCAAGTTATTTATTCATATAATACGTAATTAGAAATAATGATACAATGAAAATGTCCTCGTTTTCATTTTTACTCAAAACAATGTTTTAAACATGTTTGTTCTTCGAATATACTTCTCGAATCTTCGACTTATTTTTAAGATATACCAATATATATTTGCCAAGATTTTTAGAAATATCATGTTTAAAATATACACTTTAATGATATTCACATAACTGTAAATGTTTATACACACACGTCATGCTCGTGTATTCTATGTGTTTAATTTCACATGACATTTTTGAATACTTAAATAATTGAAAGAACCTTATAAAGTGCTTAATTTTCTATTATTATTATTATTATTATTGTTATTATATTCTTATTTTGGTGTTGTTAAGAATTAGATTAGAAATTTCAAATGTTGATAGCATTTATCAAACTTGACATCGATAATTTGCCAGACATTATTAAAAGTAAACACTTGAAGGACTCTTGAGATCGTTCACAATCAAATTCTTTCTTTCTTTTCAATATTGCACGAGAAAACTTGAATAATTTGTGGCGATATTAAATTAGAATAACCTAAGCAAAATACAATCACAGGTATTTCAAAGACGTGGTTCATTCTTTAATCTTATTACCGCACCATTGTTTAAGTGGCTGCGTAAAAGTGATGTTCATGCTTATTATCATTTGAATTCTTTAAGAAGACGAAGACATATATTTCTTAAAGCTTGAATCTTTATATTGAATAAGTAATTAAAATGTACATTTATAGCGGTAAAAGATATATAACCTTATGCTCATGTCTAGCAAAAGGAATTCGAAGATACCAAAGGAGCAGACAGAAATCGTTAAGTCGGAAGAGAGGCAAGACCATGGCTAGCAAAAAAATAATACAAACATAGAACACACGTCACTGCATTAAAAACTAAAGCTGGAGTAACACGAACCCTACAAAAACCAGAGTGATTTCAGGTTCTCCGGAAGGGTAAGCATATGTGTCATCTTCGTAGATTTGAATTGTATTACATTCGACCTTTATTGCAATATTACTAGAAGGACGATTCTTTAGTTTCAGTGTCGTATGGGACTAGGTGCACGAGTGGTCTAGGAAGTTCATTAAATTATACCTGTACAGCTAACTGAAGCCAATATTCAAAAGGCATAAGTGCACGCCTGTGTTTGCACTATACAAAAAAATGGTTTGCGTTTAACTCGCTTTGCACCTGATAAGGTTTGTCAGTTGACTGTTCAAGGTCGTGGTTCTCTCCAGATACTCCGACTTCCGTCACCAGTAAAACTGACCGACGCGATATGACTGAATTATTGTTGAAATGGCATTAAACCCCAATCAAACAAACATATTTAGTGTCGTAACGATATGTGGTTTATCCGTAATAATGTATACATAAAAGAAGTAAGCAGTCTGTATACATGTGTCTTTCAGAGACAATGAGGTTAGAATAAACGAAATCGGCAAAAAAGTATCACTATAAAATAAGATAACTTTCACCTAGAGAAAGCTGTATGCTACAACCATTTACTACATTGGTAAAGGGAGGCAATATATTGCCTTTTATTGTCCAGCATAAAGGGATTTTTCATCATATATCACTTTTGCAATAGATTTATGAAATTAATTGAATCATCAGTACAAGGAAGATTTAATAAAATATGATGAACTACTTATATTCATATAATGACAATTATTTTTTTCCTGGAGCTGATGACTAAATAACACGTGGAAACCTATGGATGAATTTGTTAATTAGTCAGATTGTTGATGACAAAAAATGTAAATTCCTGGTGAAATCTTCCTTGTATGTATTGTTTCAAAGCGTGACAGATTGTTTTAATTAAATATATACAAATAACTTTAATTGCACATAAAACATTGTTCATTTGATTTTGTAACTTCATACATAACGCTGATGTCATTTTGAAGTTATTGTCTCGATCTTCTTACATTGATTAATAATCCTGATTGAATTACTTGAGCGATACATTATTTGAGACACTCAAATCTTTTCGGACAGACAGAAATGGGAAGATATCTTCATTAACCATCAAAGGATTTTATTAGATTTGATATAGTGCTGAAGTTTAAGAATCTTTTTAGTAACTTTTCCTACGGGGTTTGTAGAAATTAAATGGCCTTTTTGGGAATTATTGTGTTAAGTTATTGTACACAAACGTTACAAAGTCTTCCAAATAAGCAGTTGATTAAGGCGATTGTGGTTCAAAATGTTCTCATGAAATGGTTTTATATATTTTAAATACAGTTAAGTAGCTCGGAAAGCTCTAAGAAAAATCGTTATATATGATACTTGAGCATATAATAATCAGAAACTAATGCGTTGTCTAATTTTTCTTGACCATTTTCAATTGCCCACAGGCATTTGTTACGAAATTTGTCTCGCCACTGTCCAAGGTTAGGGAAGGGATGGGTACACACAATCATGTTTATCCTCACCACAAATGTATGTGTCTGTCCAAAGCTAGGAATCTGTAAAACTGTCGATATCATTGCATTTGTGTTAAAGTGTAACTTGTTTTACATTGCATATTTATTTTGTCGATAATTGTTACATTTGAGTATCATCACATTTTATTTTTGGAGCGTTGTACAGAATGCCTTATGGTTTGGATATGTATCCATTATTGACTATTGATGGCCTTAGGGCAACCTGAATATATGTTTTGGTTGGCCGTCTCATAGAATATAATACCAAAAATCCTGTGTCTAAAATAAGCTAATAAACAGTAACTTCTGCATGCAATTCAACCAACCATGTATGGTTTATTAATAAAAGGAATTCGAAGATACCAATGGGGCAGACAGAAATCGTTAAGTCAGAAGACAGACAAGACTATGACCAACAAAATGAACCGAAATAAAACATAAAAGACACAACACTAAACTGAAAACTAAAGCTGGAGTAACACGAACCCTACAAATACTATTGTGAGTTAATTCTCTTTATGTAACTTTCAGCTATAGTTCCAACATTTAAGAAGTCTGTCAATGGGCGTCATTAGAGTAAACAGGAACAATAATTGCAAACCGTTTTACCAAAGAAATTGTCACATTTATTGCGATAATACGTTGTACTTGATGTTGGCTTTGTCATTCTTGTTTCTAACATATTATCCCAGTCTCGGCGAATTAATTGTTGTACTTCGAAGGCGGAGTTTTCTATGTTTGTGGTTATCAGGTTTTTTGTGGCTTCCCCAATCAGTTAATCGAAGTCATCTCAAAAGGCTGCAAGGGAAGGATATTTGTTTTGTTTCCCTGGAATGTTTAGGATCATAACAATGACTTTTCCGACGTTTGTCAACCAGTACGATTATGCATCAGCACAAGATTGCCACTGGTTGACCAGTACGAAATATTACTTAAAAATGACAGTAGATGTCTTCCCACTGCCGTGATTGCAAATCTGTTCCTATGCCAATCGTGACTAACATCGACTAACAGAGACCTTGACTCTTGACATTATAAAAGAGTTAATGAGGAAGACGCGTGCGAAAATTCGATATCTTGGGGCCAGATAAGAACGAAAAACGAATATTGCGAGATGCAAAAATGATGAAATCGCTATTGTATCCTTCAATTTTAATCACCTTTGTAAAAGTGTAAAGAGGTTATCGGAATTTCCTTAAAAGAACAGGGAAGAGGGGTAATGACTTCGGGAAAAAAAAGAAATGACCAAATTTTCCGAGCCAAAGCTCCTCTACAACGTGGTGGAGAGAACTTTTAAATTAAGAGAACTGGAATAACTTGAGTTTACTGTGGCAAAGGTTTTTTTGTTTAATTCCTGCACTTGACGTGGAGTCAAAAGCTGATATTTTAAATTTTAAGATATGTCAACACCTGTTTAGATCCCACCTTTAAGATGTATATATTCTTACTGGTTATAAAATGAAAAGTTCAATTGTCATCTCAAAGGGTGAAACTAATGACCATTATTTTAGAAACTAACCATTTTTTTTGTTTCCAAAACAGTTCACATCCTATAACCTGAACCATATGTATTGTTATAGGTTATCAAAAGACGAGTTCCATATTGTTGTAATGGGGGTGGGCTCCGAGTAATATTTTGAAAACAAACTTGTCATATATAAATCATATACGCATCTTTCATCTTTCTTTTTAAGTTCTTGTGTTTTGGTTTACGTCACTGGTGATTTCTCTTCCTTAAAACTCGTAATCATGACAAAGACAAAGTCAGGTAGAGAATTCAAAGACGAATAATAGGACGTAAATAAAAAAAATCGGAAGCCAGACAAGACTATTTGCAAGAAGGATGATATTGGGTATCATATGGGTTTAATGACGAGGAGACCATTTTATATCTTCTTAGGAACTAAGTAAATTTTTGAATCTAGAGTCCTAACAAGGCCTGACCAAAGATGGAATCTCACCACCTGCGTCAATCGCTAGAATACACCAAAAAATGAAACGTGTATACGATAATCTCCATGAGAGTAAGCAACACAAATTAAAAAAATGGCTTATATATAATAAATAACAATAAATAAAAAAGACAAACATATGACCTTGACTCGAGACTTAGCACAGGCACATGATACATGTGGTGGGGTTGGAATCATTTGCTTGATCCAAACCATGCCCAACATCGACACCAGTTGAATAATAGTATATACATAGGCGTAAGAATATCAATAACGGGGTAAAAGTTGTTTGCAAATAATCCCATAAATAGTACTTTACAACAGATCCATTCCTTGAATTTTCGCAATAGGCTAATTGTTTTTCTAATGGCAACTGAAATAAAAATAGCGGGTCAAATGACATTCATCTGTATGGTAGATAGATTAAGCGATTTTTAAGGGAAGACCTTTATTTTTATGAGTTTGAACAATTCTGTATAGCTTTGTTTATATATTATATAGTATGTTTAAGATTTATACCTAAAATAGTCATCTACAAAACTATTTCTATTGATGAAACAATACATTTTAATTACAAAAACAAGGATACATCCAATCAAGGTTGAAATTGACCCTCATAAAATTGTATGAATCGGTTGATACATATTATATCAGTGTATCTCAACTAGTTATGAGCCTGTTGCGGGTCACACAACAATAAGTTGACCTCTTCTCGTTAACCCGGATTAGAGTTTAAGAATTCCACGACGGGTGTTGCGCGCAAGACAGCGGAATGCTTCATGAGCACCGGATCCCAATCGATCTGTTCTGTAAGGGAGTTCGTGGATTCCAAGCCTTTGTTCCTTTTGTATTCGTTAAAGCTTTTGGTTTGTTTCGAATTTGTCTTGTCTTTTTGGACTCCGCACTTTTGATCTCTCACATGGGTATTCTATACTGGACTTGTAGATATTTATAAAATCTTAAACAGGCTAAGATAAAAAATTAGATTCCAAAACGCGTCATCAGCTTCAAACTTGTTTGTCCTACATGCAAAAATTGCCAACATCATCGACTCACCTATGGAATAAGTTCATTTAATTTCATCCCATTCTCTGGATACCTTTTTGAATTAAAAAATGTGGAATACAAATTCGTTAATACCGCTATGCACAAACGTACTAGCTGTTTCCGGCGGAAACTGATTATAAACCTAAGCTATTTTACAGCCTAGCTAATAATGAACTCAGACAATGTTTTAAGAGTTTTCTGATTTTATTATGTTTATTTTTGATAGTTTGTCTATAAAACAACAATATAACTAACGAAATAATATCAGTATCTTACAATTTAAATAAGGAATATTATGCTTTATTAAGATTAATATTACATTATAAATTGACGAACGTACACAATTTAGGCCATCCTCTGTTATAAGTTTTTTTTTGTGCACAGACTTGGAATATCAAAAGGCTGATGTTCTAATTGTTTTTGTACAAAATATTTCCCTTATTTCTTTTATGATAAACATATAGAGAGAAAGCTGTATATGTTCCAAAATACTGGGATCGACAATAGCATTCATAACAATGAAGTAAATATATTAAAATAAACATCCAATCACAAATTTCTAAGCATGGCCTGAAGTAATTCGTGCACAAAACGGCAGCACTGCTTATAGATAGTATAAAAAAGATGTTGCTTGATTGTCCATGAGACACCATACACCAAGTAACAGTCCAGATTGAACTTCCGAAGGTTCCATTTCGGTCTTCAATAATAAAACAGATGTCCATACCATAACAGAGGCTGTAAAAGGCCCCAAAATACAAAAAACGAACCTATTTATAAAACACGACGATCGATGGACTATATCAACAACGACACTTAATTTTACTTTAATAAGTAATATTCAAATTAATAAAAAAAGTCTGCATCTACTATCACAAATAAATAATTCAAGTGCCGTGCTGGATCTAAAAAAATCTGGTATATCAAAACAACTGTGACAACATTTCATCCTTCACTCATAAGTCATAACATTAAATAGTTTCATCGCTTTGCAAATCCCTGTAACAAGTCCATAGGTAATGGGAAAATAATAGTGGAATTCTTTTCTGCAGCAATACTGTTGAGAGTTTGTAAGTAACGAAGTTGGATGGCGGCTGGTGACTGGGCCATTATGTCGGCAGCATCTTTCAATGCACGCGAGGCACGTTGTTCTCCCTCCGCTGCTAAAACCTGAAAATATGAGTTTAAACATGTTAAACTTTCAGATAAAAATGGTGGTTAATACTTGTTCAATTTTTGCTTGTTAGTATTCTCAGTACTGGATGTGAGGGAGGAACCATTTTTTGTGGGGGCGTGGAAGTAAGTTTAGATCTTTCCTTTTTTGTTCTATTCTGCCTTTTGTCAACTTTCAACACTTAACTGAAATATTCATATATTGCCATTCTACCTTTTTCCATGCCCATCATAATGCTAAAGTTTACATGTACATGTACTTTTAAACTGACTGCAATTTTAATAAAGCTATATTTTTTTAAAATGTTTGCCTTCAAAATTAAAAATAACATTTGAAACAAAACTATACTTCTTGCATTTTGTCGTTATGACAAAATAAAAGAAAACAAAACTTACCTTAGCCCGAGCC
Source organism: Geukensia demissa (assembly GCA_034783895.1). NCBI lineage: Eukaryota > Metazoa > Mollusca > Bivalvia > Mytilida > Mytilidae > Geukensia > Geukensia demissa. The sequence continues at coordinate 4,458 of JARWCS010170994.1, read as the reverse complement.
TCCCTCGACGCTTCGGCCTCTGCAGCCATAGCTCTCTGCAACTGCATTGGAAGTCGGACATCTTTGCTGTAATAAAAAATAGATGAGTTTAAATAAATAGAACAAAGAACGTGGGTAAAGCAAAATATATGATTTGCTACGTAAATGTATCTTGGTCTTGCTAGCAAAGACATTTCATTTTAAGCATTTAATTATTTGAAAAGACCCAATAGAAATTAAAATTTCTAGTACGTTAGTTTTGTCCTATGACGAGATCGTACACATTATTTTTAAACTTATCTGGATTTTAAGGTGTTTTTTTTTCAAATATACCTATTATCATAAGTTAAAAACAAGACAGAAATTATCTGTCTAAAATTCACCTAGTTATGTAAGGATTTTTGGCATCCCAAACATGAATTTGCACGCAGAGTCATGCAAAGTATACCTTCAATTGCTTTATATTTGAATACCAAATATCAACATCAGACATCAAACAAATAACCAATCTATATAATACAACATACTCATTGTCAAATCAATCCATGCAGTGGTACCTGAGGTTCAGGTGACAATAATTTTTTGTATCATTCCATACGGGGAAAAGGAATTACCTATGAACATTGATAAAGCAGGCACTAACCAAAAAACATTTACAATATATGCCTAATAATCTATCTCAAGAATCACACCAATGCTAAAATCAATCTATCATTTTGAGCCGATATTTTCGTGACAGTTTGGACGACAGGGAAAATCAATCAACGCATTAGGAACCGGGATTTTCGTGAGCAAATTCTCTACGACATGGAAAAATTGCAAAGTTTAAATAGATATGCAGTATCAACAAAAATCTCTCATAACGTATTATTTTTATAACATATCTAATTTTTAAAGCAATCCATGCAGTGGGAATCACGATATTTGTCACAAAAAATTTTGCGGAACGAAAGGACGGACACATTGACAAAGGTAAAACTTAATCCCCCATTGCCTAAAGTCGAAACATAAAAATAAATAATTGCAATATACTCACATTTCCACTCTTTCTACCTTGATTCCCCAAGGGTCTGTAGACTCATCCAGAATTTGCTACAACAGAGAGGTTAAATAATATTAAGTTCTTCAAAACTTCAAAAATTGGCAGGCATCACATGTTATTAAGTCTTCCATTAATTCCTCACCAAGACTTAATCCTTAATATAAGTCCAAATTTAGTTCGGTTAAAAATGAATTCCAAAATTTAAAACATTAAGTAATTGCTATCGTTTTTTCGGCATTCAGATCTTCGTCTCTTCAATTTTGGTGAACAGACTACATTGCATAACAATGTACATGCATATAAAGCAGTTACCTATAAGTCTATCAAATTTTATTATAATTTTCAGACAGCAATGCGTCGGGCGATTAATAATTAAATCAGGATTTCAAAACTGTACCTTTCTGGTAAAATCTGTATATACCAAATACAATTTTCAACAGTTAAACCTACCTGCATCTGCTGTGCAATGTTATCACGTTCACTCAAAAGTTCAGACATATTTTTGGTCCCCAGCACGTTTCTCAATGTGGTTGCAGCCAAAAGTCTGGTTGAATAATCGGCATTCTCGACATTGCAAACAGACATGGTCGGATCGAATATTCGACTATAGATTACAGCATCTACGGCAACTGTTACAGAATCTTTTGTCAGAATCTGAAATTGAAAAAAATATCAAGCATTTCATGTATTATGGACACGACACAAATAGCTAGATAACTATGTACTATGATTATACATTGATTGATTGATTGATTGATTGATTGTTGCCTAACGCAACGTTTGCAATATTTCAGGCATATCGATGATTATACATGAGACGGTCACAAAAAATCAAAATTAAAAATAATCTAACGTGTCTAGTTATTTTCAGGTTTTCAGAAGTACTTCAAGAATAAATCTTCGGTCATTTTCAGAACTTACATGATATACTTTTATGTTAAAGTGTTAGTCCTTGTTTCAAAATAAAAAGTTTTTCCAGACATATAGCTCATTCAACCATATTGCACTAGAGCAGACAATGACATTTCTAGTCAGAGTTGTCTTTCTTTCAACATTTTTTATAACTCTAACAGAAGTTACATAATTATAAATCACCAACAAAGATCGCCAGACCCCAAAAAGTCGCGTATTTGGTTACTTGGAAACCTGTTTAATATGTCACTCTCTAACAAAATACCTACCTCTTGTGGTGGAACGTCATATGATCTCGTACGTAGGTCAACCTTTTTAAACTCGTCAAGACAGGGCAATATGAAAAACATTCCTGTAAAGGGGAAAAAGAAATATAACACTGTAATCAGTCGAACTGTTAAACCAAATACGAGATACTTGAATTATAAGGCAACACAGAACAAGAGAACAACTGAATGTAAAAAGGATGTAGCGAAAAAAAACAGTGAATGTCGTTAATTGCTTTTTGGTTAATTGGTACTTGTTTTGCATTATTTACTTATTTAAATGGCCGATAGTTGTTATATTTGAATATCATCACATTTGATTTTAAGGCCTTTTATAGCTTGCCGTAGGGTGAGAGCATGTGAAGACCTTAAAGCAACCTGTTGAAGTTTGAGATTTACACGGATGGCTGTCTCATAGCCAATCATACCAAATCATCCTTTGTAAATCTATTAATTATGTCGCCTGAACGAAAGTCGGTTGACATGCATATTGCTATTTTTCCGTTTCTGCATTTTTTCCACATTATTTGTTCCGGGCTTGTTCTCAAAACTGACTAGTATACGTTGTTCATATTTCATATAGAGGTATACAGGTACAAACACCTAGATGTGCACCTTGGGCCCAAAATTTTCAAAATAACCGCTGTTGTCATGGAAATTAAATTAAAATGTGAAAAATTAAAACAAAAATGAAATTTTGTACGATCCCAATGAAACCTTAGAAAAAAACATTACAAATGATGTGTAGATTGACATGCAGTAAAAAAAACGAGAGTTTAGTGATTTAAGGGTTCGAGGTGATTTTGTCTAATATTCCAGCTTTTGGGTCCATTTCCTAATGTGATAAGATAATTACGTGGCGCTGGAATAGGTAGCATTTTCAACTTTAAGTTTTATATGATAAGGTATGGAATTCAGATTGAAAATATAAGGCCACACAATGAGGGTAATAATCAAAAACAGAGAAAACAAAATCACAACAAGTCCGTGGCCAAAGAGTGTGGCACAGGCACATGTGTTCAAATAGTGGAAGGTATGACTTCATTTTTCGATCCCACATTATGTATTTGGGTTGCCTTCTTGCATCTTATATATTAAAAAAGGGAAATATATGAAAAAGGGGGGTCCAAAACCTAAACCTCTACTATAAGTAGAGTGATTTTGTAATTTCAATAGATTCACATACCTGGTCCCTTAGCACCTCCTGGTAACACGCGTCCGAGTCGAAATATAACAGCTCTTTCATATTCTGTAACTATCTAAAATTCAATAAAAACGAATTGCATTATGAATAGTTATAATACAGATACGTGTATGTATTTTTATGCAGTTTCAGATAAGAAAGGTGGGTCCTATTTTTCTATCAGGGAGATGTGAAACAAACATACTTTTTATAAGTTTTCTCTACAGGGTGCATACCGGCCCACCCCAACCAATCCGGGGTTAAATAAAAGAGCATAAAACCTTATCAATATTAGGGCATGGTAAATTTTTCTGTCTATGCAATTTTGCGTCTTTTTACTGAGATAGGATATTCTATATGACTACGAAAGTTAAATATTTGTTTTAACCTACTATTGTTTAATATTTATTTTGTCTTAATTCCACGGTTGTAAAGTATTTAATTCCTTTTATTGTTTATTTGAATAAACTTTCGAATTGTATAGTATTCATTTTGTGATATTGGTTATCAGGGGGGTAGCGTCCATTACGCAAAAACGCAGTTGCGTGCACATCGGAAATCAACTGAAATTAAAAAAAAAAAAACTTTTTAATTTAACACATATTTTGACAGTTTAAGGGGCTTAACAATAGTACATTACTTCAAACCCCTTACACGACTGAATTGAATGCACTTGAATTTCACGATCATTCCGTGTTCATTCATTGCTTTCCATTCTAAAGAGTAAATTCCCAAAATTCAAAATACGGCATCTTCGATCAGTGAAAGTCTTTCACCACCGTATCTAGAAGTTATCAAGTTGGCAGCAGAATTAAATTTCAATGAAGTGCTGGGAAAATATCCAGTTATACAATATTCCTCTAGATAAGTCTTATCAAACGTTCAGATCTGTGAATTGACGGAATATACACCATGTAGTCCGTACAAATAAATGTAAGTTGAAAGAAACTCTTTCACATTTTTTTCGACTGGGAAACATAAGCCCCCACAACAACAAGTGCTGTTACGGCGTCCGGAAATCCTTGTTGTTTCTATCATAAAGATTTCAGCTTTGTTTTTTCTTATATAGACTCAAA
>JARWCS010170884.1:0-14237 GCA_034783895.1 Geukensia demissa | reverse complement strand
CTTTGCTAGGAAAATCTAACTAAAAAAACAACAACTTTTATTGTTAACATATGAAATAAAATTAATTTTATCCTTACATATTTGTAGAAGGTGTTCTTTAAAGAAAATTGCCAAAACATCCAAATGCGGGTAATATGGACTTTGTGCTTTGTTTTAGTTAAACCATATGAACATTAAGCTTTATGTAAGTTATTAAAACAACTGATAATCTTGAATTTTTACCTATATTTTATTGCAACATTTTAATGTAAAAGATTTCATATTCAATACGTTTCCCCAAAAAACTAACAATAAACATAAAACTACTCTTACTTGAGTACAAAAACTTAAATTTCATGAGGAAGCTTAAATATAATTCACCTGTGGTTCAGCTAGGGCACGAGGACACTAAAATAACAATCAGAGAATCCTATTATCAGCAAATTCAAAATTGACAAAAATCTACAACTTTACACAGAAATACCTATTTTAAATGAATTCTAATATATTTATTAACCAAATGTAATGTATGGATAACTGATTACAACTGAGTTTTCCATCCTAGTTATAAGTATGAAAGTGTACAAATAGTGAACATGCCTGTAAAGAATTTCACCGCTCATACGAACTCTTATGTTTGGTATCATTAAAAGCAGTGCCTACAAACATGACAAATAGATGAATTATTATCAATCCATTTTCATTATTTTCATGAATACATTGGGCACCACTCTGTGAAAACAAATCAAAATAACTTTTTAAAACTGTACACAATTTAACTCCAAACTGTGAAACAGTAAAGCTTTATGAAAATATTCACAAATTCTGTAAAGGTGTATTTTAGGTGAGCAAGATAAAATCTCCTATATTTATTGGAGGAGAATCATTATTGCCTGTGTTCACTATCTGAGCGAAAAAAATGCATCTTTTGGTAAAATGGAAAATACGCAATATTTATGTAGGAAGTAATGCTGTGCACGAAACTTCTATTTTAAGTATTTTAAACAGTCAATGGAGTATTGCTTAAGAGTCTGTTTTCTTATTGAAAATTGTATATTTTACCACTAAAGAACTTAACATTATTTGCAAGAACAAGTAATTAAAAGTTAATGTTTTGACCCATTTTCAAGCCCAGCCCATAACAGGCCCAAGACCCCAGCCAACGATCCCAGCCCATCATCCCAGCCCATGACCCCAGCCCATTTTGAGCCCATCACCCCAGCCCATTTTGAGCCCATGGCCCCAACCCATGACCCCAGCCCACGACCCCAGACCACGACCCCAGCCCGTGTTTTCTAGTATGCCGACATTACCTTAGCTTGCCACAGATTTAACCCAACATTGAACTCTAATCCAGACGCAATAAAACATAGTGCAATCTAACTGTCTGTGTAAGGATAAGGGGGCACTGTAGATGAAAAGGTAATAAAATAATACAGATAAAATATATATACTTTATTATGATCTAAACAACAAGAATAAAATAAATTTGGCCCTTGGGAACAATCTCAGCTACGGTTAAATTTTTGTCCGGTCACTGCGATCAAAGTTTATTAGCATTCTTTTATAGAAGCAAACTCCGATGGCAGTGACACTCCCGTCAACCCAAATGGAACACAGCAGGGGTTCCAAGGAGCACAGCAGGGGCTCCTGATAGCACAGCAGGGGCTATCGTTAGTCTTGAATTGACGGTGGATAAATATAGAAATACTGAATTCTTGGGGGTTAAAATGAAATTTGTAAATGACCACATACTCAAAATTTCATTAACGGCCAAAAACTCAGATGAGGATCAGCTGAGTGCCCCCAAGGATGAGGTATTTTTAGGGGAGCCTTCAATTATACCGATGATAAAATATAAAATAAACTTGAAGAAACTAGATATAAGGCAAAATAGAATATGAGACGAAAAGCAAAATCTATACTAACTAAATTATACAAAAGACATGCGAGTATAATAAATCACACTAAATATTTGCTAATTTTTGTTGTGCATTTTTAATGGTTGTAGCGGAAGTTCTAACGTATCTACAATAACTATCCGATGACCATCTTCCTAATGTTTTAATCATATGATCTTCTATATTTACATTACCAGCACTCGTGGCCGCGCCTGACCTGAATGAATGACCATTATAAACAGATGGATCGTATCCACATAATTTAAGCACATGTCTCAGTTTTGAAATGAAATACTCTCTATGTAAAGGTTCGTTAAGTTCAGTAATGAATAAAGGTTCTGATTCTGAAGTGTTTTTGGTTTTTATATTTTGCCTTGCTGAAAAGTAACCTTTTAAAGCTTCAAAAGGGGAAATGTCCCCACGAATGTTATATAAATGAATATTTATGCCTCTTCTAAAAGGATCTGTTTTCGACTCTTTTAATCTCAATACAGCATAATCGGAATGAAACGTGATATCTGATAAACACAAATGTACTGATGGGTCAAATTCATTAACATGGCGTACTGTAAATTCACCACATCTTAAAAATCCAAAAAATGCAATAATACAAGCAGTTTCTAGCATGCAATCTACAAAAGAATTAAATACACCTTTTCTTAGCTGAACACACATATTCTGCAGAATTGAAAATGTAATCGGTAAACGAACTCTCGTATTCAAACCTTGAGATCTCTTAATTGAATTAAGTATCATAGCTAGTCTGGGAAGATATTTATCGTCAGATGTCTCAAAAGGATATTTATAACCAGCTCTAAGATAAGTGTACCTTATACCACATAAATATAGTTTGATAGTAGTATACTTAAGTTGTAAAACCTTAAAACAATATGCTACAAAATATATTAAAATATCCTCGGAAATAGGAGGTAAAGTATTTGCATTAAAAGTCAAGCCGTTAAGCAGTGAAAAGCGTTCAAAATGTGAATAACCTATATTGTACGAGTCCCTAGTTCTCTTAGTAACTGTATTTGTCCACAACTGTTCCACGGTACTATTTAGGACCACATTACTTCGTAAACGGTCGGGCACTCGTGTGGTAGTTGCTGTGCATGTGGGGCTAGGCGTCGAAATCTCTGCATCTGTAAACGAGATAAAGAATCACTTATGTTATTTTTGCAACTTTTCACGTATTTTGATGAAAAATGAAAGTTGTTTACACAAGCACACCAAGTTAGTTGACGCATTAGTTTCATGATTTCAAGACATTTTGATCTGCCTTTCTTAACTATCGCTACAGTCGCTTCGTTATCACACCAGAAAAGAATCTTTTTACACTTCCATTCGGAGCCCCACAGCATAGCAGCAACTACAATAGGGTATAGTTCTAAAAACGCCATGGATAATGTCTTATCGTTCAAAAGGGGAAGATCTTCCGGCCAACGCGAGCAAAACCACTTTCCTTGATAAAATCCACCAAAACCGATCGTAGATGACGCATCGGTATACAACTGCATGTCGAAATTAGAAATATAGTTAGTGTCATAAAACATGTTGATACCGTTCCAACCGCTAAGAAAACGTAGCCAAAATTCTAAATCTACCCGACATTGTTTCCTTAATTGAACGTAAAAGTGAAGTTCTTTAACTTTAGTAGACAAGTCTATCAAATGAGAAACGAACGACCTCCCGGGCACGATTACTCGAGATGCAAAGTTAAGATGGCCGAGTAACTGCAGTAACTCTCTTTTGGTACACGAAGATTTCTCCAATACTAAAGTAATGAATTCACAAATACGATCTATTTTGTCTTGAGGAAGTCTGGCCTCTAATTTCACGGTATCTAAAACGATTCCAAGATATTCTATACAAGTTAGAAGGCCCATAGTTTTATGTGCCGATAAAGGTATAATTAGTCGATTAAAAATCATCGTCATTATAGCCATTGTCCTATCAGCCTCGTAATCCGGAGGATCTATGGTCAGAAAATCGTCAAGCAAATGTAGAATGTTATTAATCTTATAGTTGTTTTCTGCTATGTAACAAACGGCTGTAGATACCGTATCGAATATTTTTGGACTACTTCGGCATCCAAACGAAAGTCGCACATAAAAATAATAATTCGATTGCCACTTCAGACAGAATAATGGCCACTGACTTGGTTTAATCGGACAAATTTTGAATGCATTTTGAATATCAAATTTGCATAATTTCGTTCCTTTACCATATTTACATATAATTTTGATAGCGTCGTCAACTTTAACATATTGCATAGAACATTGTTCTTTGTCTATAAGATCGTTAACACTGTTTATATCTTCGTTATGTGGAGCTGAAAGATCAAGAATAAGTCTTTTCTTTTTCGAATATTTCCCTTCGGCTACACCTAAAGGACTAACTCTGAAATGTTCGAAGGGCAAGTCTTTAAAGGGGCCGTATATGAATCCATTTTCTAGTTCTTTTTCAATTAATTCAGATACGGCTGACTCTTGATTCCTGGCACTAAGATTGTTTCTACATTCTTTGGTAGTAATATTAACGTTTTTCACCATAGTATCGAAACCGTAGCTTAAACCTTCACAAAGATATTGAACAAAAGATTTATCTGGATGGTTACGTAATTCAAACTGTAAAAGAGAAACATTGACAGGTGTCGTAGCGTGTGTAATAAAACTATCTAGTCATTTCTGACCTGAAGCGTTTGCATTGACCTTTCCGCTGGTATTTGATTTGATTGAAGGTGAAACCTGAGTGGTTCGTTTACCGCAGACAAGTTGTGAATGACCCGTTAATCTGCATTTGGAACAGATGTGTTGAAATAAGCAATTACTTCTCATACACCCCTTAGCACCATTAAAATTGTTACATATTTCTTTTCCGTCCTGGTATTGCCTCGTTCTGCCGTATTTATCATTTTCAACAACGCGAGATTTATTACCTGTCAGCGGAAGACGATCTGCGTTTAGATTTAAAGGGCAGAAATCCGTGGTATGATCACACATACTGCAAAGCTTGCATACGTTAACTTGAACCCCAGCGGTAACCAAAGAAAGTATATCACGGTCACGTTTGCTCCAATCAACCTTTACCTTATGCTCCCTCAATAACACGGCTGCCTTCGCTGAAAACATTTTATGATAGTCGTAAAACTTCTTACCATAGAAATTGCTAATATCAACTATATCTTCAGAATATGCATCTAATTCTCCTCTACGAACGGGGTAAACAGAGGTCATTACTCTTTTGTACTTTCCGAAAGCTTTGACAAATTCTTGTATGCTTAGAGGTCGATTAAGGCGGATGTCTGGTTTACCTGACTGATTAGCATCTGATGTGTCAGTTGTACCTGTATGAGATTTTGGACTTTCATAATTAGGTATAAGTAAAGAAGCAAGATTTACGTCCTTACCCTCGATTATCTGGCGTTGTAGGGAAGGCGAGACGATGTCGATGTTACTGTAAGAATCAGAGCGAACTCCCTGAAATGAATCACTACGAGAAATATTATCTTGTGAAGTTGAAGGTAGAGGGCAGGTAGGCTGATTTTGTTGATTAGTGGAATACCAATTTTTAAGACTAAACTGCTCTGTTGAGTCGTTGTTTTTCTCTGCGTTTTGCTTCAGAAGTTGTGTAACGGTTGACTGTAAACCCGCAAAACAATTTGTTACGGAAGATAGAGCGCTCAGGACCGAGTTTATCTGTTGCGTGGAACTACTTTCGGTACCAGACGGGCGTGGTGTGTCTGCAACGATGCTTGTATCACTACGCGTATCAGCCGTATTCTCCTCCGTGACACTATTAATGTCGGCATGGCGTTGGTTATTACGGTCTTTACTGTTTGCAATATACAATTGTCTCAGACTGTTGATTGTCATAGATGATGGCACATTTATACCTATCTCTTTCAAATTTGTAACTAACTGTTCTTTAGACCAATTATCCGGATCATTTGGGTTGTCGTATGGTTTTTTACGTATAATTTGTCTCTTGGTTCTTCTTGTTGCCATAGTTAAGCTTAAAGAAGTTAGTAACTAAAATAACTCACATATCTATAAATTATATCCAAACGATCACATTAATCCATAATATCAACAAATGATCGATCACTGATGAATGGGAGTTTCTAAAGAAGTTCAAAAGTCCAAACGATCACATTAATCCATAATATTAACAAAAAATCGATCACTGATTGAATGAGAGTTTATAAAGAAGTTCAAAAGTATAATCCAAATATAGTGTAATGAGTTTTAGTCCATTTAAAGTTCTATGCAGCAAATATTAGTTAACAACAAATGCCAATCACGAAAAGATTTTAGCTAATTCAAAGACAGATGCTTCAGACTCAACAGATGCTGACTAATGAATATATCGGGCGTCTCAAGTAATCACACCAGTGCAATTAAAACCTTCCTCTAAAATAGTACCGTAAAACATTACCTCATTAATAAACCAGCTTATAATAATATAAGCTACCAAATAATCAAGGAAATTAGAAATTGTAGAGATCACAGCCATGAATTCATCCGCATCATGCACATTTAATCCTACGAATAAGCAAAGAGTATTTCTTTGCTAATATTTCTAGAATGACCGACATACGAGTTATGATTTCGACTTTACTGGTGTAATCTTTCCATATTTATAAGGCATCATTCATGCTTCACTCCTTTTTGCTTCATGTATCACACTTTTTATCCCATACTCCGTGTTTGAGTAACTAGTATTAACAGTGTATACAACACTCTTTGGTGTCGTGTAAACTATTACAGCAAGAACACTCCAAATCAAGATTGAGAATCTCGCTCCTAAAATTTTTTGAATTGTTTCATGAATTGTTAATCGATTATTCTCAGTTTCTTTAAAGTCCTAAATTCGGTAACCTCGAAATAAGTCAGTCTAAAACACGAATAATTTTTTTAACATTTAAAGACTATAACTAGTGAGATATTGTCTAGTAGTAAATATAGGCGTGTAGTTTCTCTAACTCTTTTGAATAGACCCACTTCTCAAACGGCCAAGGTTAGCAATTTTTAATAATCATTTCGACTGAAGACACTCTGGCTTCACGTATCAACGACCTGCAATATAAACCTCTGAATATGATTTTTATATCTAAAATGGATTGTTTTATTTTATAGGTGTGATAACATAAATGGGTGTGTAGAAAAAAGTAAGTATGCAAACCTTAAAGATTCGATTTTTTTATCACATTGTTTAAGTGTTGGTGATTAGTAATCTAATTATAAATATATATGTTAAGTAGCCTGATATCTTTCAAAACATTTTGTTGTTTCCATTCAAAAATATTTATTATAAGTCAAACTGTTTGAATTGCGTAAAAATTATAGTGGTAAATGTGTATGATGTCTAAGTTCACTAAACAAAATTCATTCTCGTATTTAAGGGACGCTGGTTAAGTTTTAAAAAGCAGGGTTTTAAAAATGTTTTTACCATTTGAAAGGATCGAAATACAAAATTACCAATGTTGAAAAAATATAGAGAATCAAGTTATAGAAACATTCTTATTTCGAAGGTGTGCTGGAAAACTTATAGGGAGAAACAGCTCACTAGTATTATTAAAGAGTCTAAATGCAAATGCTTCGTTCTCAAATATCAAATAAAAATGACAAATATTCTATCAGATGAAAGTAGTTAGATTTAAACAGAATAAACTTGGGCAACCAGCAAAAACCAACTACACAGGAGTGGATAAAAACTGAAAATTTAGAGCTGTCAAAATGTTAAAACATTTGACAACCCTAAGCTTGTAGATATGCTGTTTAAATTAATGTAGATACCTTTTTTTAGTAAACATAAATAAGTAATCCTTTGCAAACCTTCGCAACAGACATAACCTCTTTTCTTATAATATTATAAAACAGACAATAACATCCGTCTACTTAATAATTTATATTGTTTTTCACGTGCAAATCTGCTGTTAATTGCAGTGATTTCTAAAATATATTTTTTCACAGATAAAGGCAATACCAGATCAGAAAACAGTGGAATATTTGTTGGTAAGATATTTTAATATTATTCTTATGTGTTTTAATAAACGAATCAAATGCTGATATAAAGTCATCACAATTAACCCTATAAAGGGGACAGACAAAATAAAGCTATTGTGTGTACTAGGTTATCTAACAAATGAAAAAAGATGAAATTTCAAACTTCCAACGGAAATATTTCGCCGTACGGAGCAGGCAAATAAACATCTAGTAAATAGACATCCAAGATCTTATAGTGACGCTCTTACATTTCGCGTCCGAATACTATTGGGAGTGTCTCCTTGAAATGCGCATATAGCATTTCAAAATTTCACATTTAACATATGTATTTAACACTGGCAAACTTGTATTTTGAAACCACTGGGTCGGTCTCTGCTGGAAAGAGTTCCCCTGTTTTATTCACCAGCCTAGTTGTCAGACTTATCTAGCATACATTATGCACATATCTTCCCGAGGGTCAATCATCAGCCCATTACTATTAATGCTTTAAAATATAAAAGTCTGAAAAAACGAACATTGTTTCATTTCTTGTGTTAAATATGTTACACTGGACATGACCGCTTATTTTGGTTTGTTTGGATACAAGTACTTCATTTTTATAATGTTTGAATATCGGCTTTCCATTTTTGGGATGCGATGCGAAACTCCTGCAAAGTCCCATATAACATATCAATATTAACTATATAGATTTAACCTTGGTAAATTTGTATTTTCTAAAATGATATGTTCATTAACCTCATTCGACTGCAGAAAGCTACAAGTTAATGTACTTCGGTGACCTTAAAAGCTGCTTATATGGAAGGAAACGTTTGAAGATACCAAAGGTGCTTAGTAATTGATATATTAATAATTATTTCCGTCCAGTTTTTAATTAGTTGTTGTACTAAACTTTGTGTATTTTTCGTCATATTTTTGTTTTTCGTTTGACAGTGATTACATGGCAACAATTAATACTGATATTGTTACCTGTGATTATTGCAATTTTTGTCTTGGGATTTGTATGTGCTTATAAAAAGGAGGTGTTGAGGAGAAAATTTTCAACATGTATAAGCCACTTAGTCAACACTACAGATGCCGCAAACCCATTAAAAGCAAATTGTAATACATATGTCACGATGGAAGGTACACATGAAAACATTTATGAATTGGTAGGGGAAAGCACATTACATGTATGTGAGGCTTCGGTTAAAACTCAGCCATGTACAGGAATAGAAATACTGTCATCAAATCGCACAGGTCAAAGCAAACTAAGTGCATTGTCAGATTATAGAATGCCTGCAAAGTCAATGTCATGTGGATTCTTTCCAAACAGGCTCAATATCAATGATTTATTCGAGTCCAAAATTGTTTCTGAATATGAAACTCTACATCCAGACGACAAATTTCATTCCTATTCATCTCTTGCGAGTAGAACACTAGAAAGGACAGAGATTGGTGAAGGAGAAGACAAACAATCTCATTTTCATGCATACCAACAGCTACGAAAATATCGGAGCCAAAATGTTTCGGATTCCAACAAACGACATTCGGTGTAACTCGAAATATGTTAAGAGCATTTATCTATCTTATGCAATTATATTTGTATTTTTCGTTTTTTGTAAACGTTAGCAGAATAATTTTTTTTTCACAATGACATTTGTGATTTTCTTATTTAATGTTTTTTTATGAAATTTATTAATATAAATCGATTTAGACCATTTAGATAAAAACTAAACATATAATGACCACTAAAAACCTTGACCTCTGGAAATAGAATAGTTTATTTTTTTCGTTACTTTTGATACGTCTGCCATTAGATCTTTTAGATCACATAGCCTAGAAGCCACGTGGGATGATGCATCCCTTGGCATCCGTCTGCCTTCGTTAACACATTTGAATCTTCTCCTGTTAAAGCACAAGGTCAAATCTGAACCAAACTTTGATAGATATCCTTGGATAGTCTCTTTTAATGTTATATCAGGTTTGTGGTCGGTAAAACAACATGGCTGCCATATCTAAACATGAAAGGAGAATGAATTTGAAAAGGCATGAGACTGAAATATATGAAAATAATATATAGATAGTATATATCTGGCAATATTTCTACTGTTAGATGTTAAAATATGAGATTTCCTTTTCGACTACATATTGTTCAGTTTGATTTATGGGTTAAGAATGCTCGAGTTAGTGATTATCTTCACCTCATCTACCCAAGTAAACTTGAAATTATTAAGACAAATATACACCCCAAATCTGCCATAAATCTAGATTTTCATCTTGAAAACCCGGACTTGAGATTTAGGATTCCACGACGGGTGTTGCGCGCAGGACAGGGGATGCTTACCCTTCCGGAGCACCTGATCACACTCCTATTTTGTAAAGGAGTTAGTGGATTCCAAGCTTTTGTTTCTTTTGTTTACGTTCTATCTTTTAGTTTGTTTTAAATTTGTCTTGTCTCTTTGGACTATGCACTTTTGATCTCTCGCATGGGTATTCTACACTGGACTTAGAATAACATCAAACCATCTGGGACGGCGTGGCGACACCATCAATCCAAAAGTATTTGAACAACTGTAAATATTAAATACACAAAAGTGTTAATAAGCAAAGAAGACTAAGCCCATCTTAAATTTCAATATTAAACCATCACTAGACAGTTGTTCAAGGCGAAACATTCCACAAAGACCTGTGAATAAATTTGTGGTCAGCAAGTTTTAGCTAATAATTTACAGCCTGACATTTTTCATTCTCAATCTCTTTTTGTGGAAAGCATATATGAAAAAAAAATGAATTCCTTTTATAAAGACTACTTTCTGTCAAGATTCTGAACAAGAAATTCGATTTGATGTTATGTGATTTTTTTAATTCTACAACCATTTCTTGCATTCAGGTTTATACCAGGGCCATTTAAACACTAGTGTGTCTGCAATTTACGGCATAATGCCGACAACGGACCAATAAATGTATTGCTTGTGTAAAATAAAAGGATATTAACTCAAGCAAAGTGTCTTAAACGAAATAAAAATACCTTAGGGCCTCTTAATGGTTTTATTAGTTGGCAAATATCAATTTTTTTGCTTGTTATTACAATTTAAATTCTCACTCTCTCGATAGATGATTACGTCATTCACAAAAAAAAACATTTTAATGGTTCAAAAAAGTTTCAAAAATTCATCTTTTGAAATTTTTTAACAACACGACGGAACATTTTTAACATATTCTTAAATGACGGGCGCATCCTCTTTCATATCAATATAACAGCGTCCGCAAATATATGTTGACTAAAAAAAGTTAAGTGGGACTACAAAAAGTGACTAATCAACAATGCAAACAAAACAATACTAAAAAATACGATAAACATGTTGGTAAAATTTCCTAATTATCATGAATGTATATTTCGTTTGTTCTATGAATGTAAATCCCCGAGGGCGACCGGGGTACAATGTATAGAAATAGGCGTTTGGTTTCTCCGCCTGCAAGTAGAACCCCTGCCAAAGGAGCGTCCGTTGGTTGGGCAGGATGTATAGATACTCAATCATCCCGAGAGTAACCGGTGTAAACAAATTGGTTGCTCGGTTTCTCCGCCAGGAGGTAGAACCCCTCCTAATGGAGTGTCCGTTGCTTGGGCGGGATGTATAAATTCTCAACCGTATCGGACGGGAATGTTACGAACGTTCCCCGTGTTTGGAAAAAGCAACGCTCTCAGCACGTTAGACATTCATTTGCTACAACTCGTAATGAGTGGTCCGTAGGTGACTATAGATAGTTGCTTAGGCTAAATTTCCCGCCCCTACCCAAGCAGTCCAAATTTGGCATCCTGTAGCAATTAAATTCCCCGGCCGTACCCCTAGCTATCTCCTTTTATAATTTTTTGTTTGAAACCTTGTTCTCGTCCTAAATATTTGCCACTGGACGTTAAACAATAATCGGCCAATCAATCAACCATGAATGTAACAAGTCATTTATTTTCATATGTTGGCCTTCTAGCGTGTCTAAGAAAGGTAAACCCACGAAGTTGAATTTGGTTTTTGAAATTTTGTTATCAACCTAGTAAGAAAGATGTGGATCGTTTCTCTCTGGTAGATATTCCATTTTCTTTCTATTAAATGAAAAAAATATATATCAATGTGCCTCATCCATTTTGCCAGTAAAGGACAAGTTGCTTATTTTTTCTGTTAACTAGCTAGACGTCAATCTTACAGCGGCTATTAAAAATTATTGATTGATTGATTGCTGCTAACGTCCAGCAGTCAAAATTGCAGTTATATTCAGGACGGGAACATGTTAACAAACAATAAATCAATATGAAGACTGTGAGCAAATGACCGGTTAGGGATGGACTTTGAGGCTGCCACTGAAAAAATACGGCTTTGATAGGGTCGGAAAATTAAGCTTTGTAACTGGCCGCCTACTGACCAACCAAAATGAGCTGCAATATGGGGCATCTTTAAACGTCTCCCTCCGGACGGATTGTGAATTTATACACCCCTTCAACCAGGAACGCCCCTTTTAGAGGACTAGTGCCTCAAGATCGGAGATATCTAGTGCCTATTCCTTCCCGGGCACAACCTTTTCAAAGGGGAGTTCGAGTATTTATACATCCCGCTCGAACGAACGGACGCCACTTTAATTAGTAGAGTTCTACCTGCAGGCGGAGAAACCAAACTGCCTATGTTTATAATCCGGTTGCTCTTGGGGGCTATTAAAATTAATTTTTAGACAGTATCTTTTAATTAAAATTAATTATATCATAAATAAGATTTTCACAGTTTCAGTACCAGCAGCGAAGAGAAAATTTTCAGGTACCAACGTCAAATGCCAAAGTTACTGAAGAAGGAAGGTCTGTTAAATTTTCTTTAACAAAATGTCTTAATTCGTGCGATCGTAACAAATGTATCGGTATTGTGCACAAAAGAGGGAAACTTTAGATTTTGCAGTCATCGGGTCAAATATCAGTAATATTTATATAAATTAACTGAAATACTAATTGTTGGTCATCTATTGGTTCTGTTCAATTGTTACTGTTTATCACAAAATTTCACGTAGAGCTAATTGAATGTTAAAAAAAAAAATACAAAATTACCAATGTTAAATAAATATGGAAAATTTAGGTATGGTATATGTACATTTCAAGGAGTAACCTCTCATCGGTAGCATTAGAATCGGAACATAGGAAGTCAAGGATTCAAATATAGCAAACGAAGCACCAAACAAATCGAAATGGGAAGCCATTAAAACGTCACATTTTTCTATTACGCTAATGTCATGAATTTAGTGGTTATTATTTTGTGGTAACTTCACATGATTTTCACGTAAAAATCAATGCTATTTAAGTTAATAAAATTCATGTTCAATTCACGTTAAAAAATAACTTAAAATTCTTAAATTGGTTATTAAAATAAATTTTTCAAATTTAATTAACCCCCGAGGGCGGCCTTGGTATAGAAATAAACCGTTCGGTTTGCACGCCTGTACCCCAATTGAATGACAAGTTTAGCTGATATCGAATTGTTAAAACATAAACCGGTGAAAATAAAATAATTATTTAAATATCACAGAAATGTCTTATCAAGACACTATGCACAAGCAACATCAGATGGGGTTAAGGTAGGTTTGTTGGATCAGTCCTTTCCTCAGTCATAATGGCTAAAATAAGAAATTATACAAAATTCTCGGAAAGACTCAAAACAGTAATGATTTTGAATCCAAATAAATATAACATGTGTTTGAAAAGGTGGTATCTTTATAAATTTTGAAAAGAATAATGAATGCAAGTTCTTGATGACGAATCATCAAGCTCGTAAATATTTCTTGAAAATCGGTACATCTTTACGAATTTGATCATCTACATTGTATATGTATACAATTAAATTTGCGGACTTCAGTTTTCTAGAAGATTTACTTCTGATTAAACATAATAATAAATATTTAGAGTACGTAATACACCGCGAAAATCATTATTGTAATTTCTGTAATTAGCTTAATTTGCTAAAACCAAAATATCCATGACCCGAGTTCCACTGTATGTTCCGTTCCGTTACAGATTTTCCTTTTTTTCTTTCCTCTATATCGTTCTCTGCTAATTGGAGTACACCAAAGTTTATTATACTGAATATTAAAAAAATCTAGGCGCGTTTGCAAGCGATTGAAAATGTTGCGATCTAAAGATATTTCTGTTTCCCCAATACAAATAAATCGGTTCCTCTTTAACAGCTGGAAGTTAATTTTATTTCTAAACAAGTACTATCTTTTAAGAAGATAACCGACGCATTTAAATAGATTTCTGTTCTTTTTTTAACATTAAAATTTTATAAAACTGTTTCTGTTTCACATTTAAAAAGTTTAACAATACTAAAATTTCACTCATGCA
>JARWCS010170776.1:0-14239 GCA_034783895.1 Geukensia demissa | reverse complement strand
CTGTACTAGAGAGAGTTATTTAAAAATCTACTATTTACAGCATCAATTCAACAAATAAATACAGACTATCAGCAAACAAGAATAAACAAATGTGCCATATGCTAAACCTTAAAGTGCTAGTTTAGTATAAATGCTACTGTCTGAACCTTTGTTTTCAAAAGGATAAGTTGTTGGGTTACTAAGGAAAACGACTAACAGGCTAAGGCAAATATGACTGCTGTGGTATTTGTATACTTGACTTCATCCCTGTTATATTGTTATTAAGGTAGGTCATACTTAGCTATTCAACAAGGAAAATGTTTTACACTTTGCCCAAATATAAAATATATCATGCAATTTGAAAAATAACAACAAATAAATTTGTCCCTGTCCGTGTTTGTAAACTATTGGTGAGTTTATTTTACATAGATTTGTTTCAGGAAATTACAAAATTGTGTAAATAGAACGCAATCAGCAGCTAGAAGGTTTTTAAGAAGAATTGCATAAAAGATTTTCATAAATACCTTTTAGAAAATCAGAATTAATGGGGGTCGCCGTTTACGTTTACATGGTTAAAAACAGAAAAACTTATAGTGCATTCTTTTTCAATCGAAAATTTAAAAACTTATCCCTCTTTTTAATGTATTTCAATTTTAATTCTCAAAAATCATATATTATACATTATATAATTATTTCAAAATCATAAACACATATTTCAATGATGAAAAGAATTAACTTTTATACTTATGCTTGCAAATTTATGAAAACATATACCACATTTACTAAGAAATATTACAAGTTATTTCGATTTGTTTATATAAAATTTTACTATCTCGGGTTGCTTTGATTTAGTTCTATAGCTGCTACTGAGAGGTCGTATCATCACAATGAAATTAAATAATAGCGGGACAACATGGATACTCACATATAATTAGAGACCACCGAGTCGATGTTATTGGTGGGGACCAAAGTTCTCGAGTGTACTAACTAGCCCAGCTGTCTAACATTAAAATTAAATTCCAATGATATTACATAAATTTCTAAACTTTCTAAACTTTTAATTACGGAAAGGTTTATTTCTTGTATTTTACACGTAAGAAGTTCTTCCTTTGGTTTTCGGTTTGATTTATATGAGTTTTATATGTGTTCTTTTTTCTTATTTCTTGGATCACGGCTTTTCCATGTTTTTGTTCTAAGGTTACTCATTGCAATACGTAAACAGCGTAATGAATTCAACAACAGCCAGACAACATAAGACCAAACTTGCACCGATGTGTATGTGGTAAGTTACCTTTATTTTCTCTATTTTAAACATTGTGACATGATGGAAAACATTTATGATATATAACACATGCGCAAATTGATAATTGATGTATTTGTTGTATAAAGATAATTAAAATATACTTTTCAGTACAACGAAATTCTATTACATGTTTATCAAAACGCATTTGGTTTAATTCAAAATAAATTATAAATGCATAAGTTGATTTTTTTTTAGCTTGTGTCATTACATCAAACAAATACAAATCATAGGCATAATTTTACTGACAAAAATCAAAGGAAGATGAAATAAACATCCATCAAACAAAGTGTATTTATTTCAACTTCAAAATTAATCGAGAAATTTTACAAAAAACAAATTAACTGAACCTGAACAAGCACTTAACAAAAAATTATTCTTTACAACAGGTAAATATAAAAAATCTTAATTGATCCTTAATTCTCAATGTCAGGTGTTTCAAAGTTGCTTGTAAATATGGTAGAGCTGTACAACAGATAGTAGAACCCCTTTTAGTTTGGAGAACAGTAATCAAGGTCTGGCAAAGAAAACAATGCTGTGAAAACCGACAATGATCTTGTCAATTTATACTGTACATTTTCTTTTTAAGTTTATTCGAAAGGTTGGCATAATATCAGGGCAAATTTGATAGAAATTATGTGAAAAGTGATCACCGAGACATAGACAATGAACCTTCATAAAACAGTAAACCTTGCCTGTTCCTAATACTCGTTTATAAAGAACTTTTAAAATTCGTTTCTGATTTGACACTTCTCCGATTTTGACATCTCGATTTGACACTGATTTAGACATTTACGAAATCACTACGAGCAACCAGCGAGCTATAGATTGTGGTTATCCTGCGTGGTACAGAGTGTGCTTACCCTGTGCGGTTAAGTGGGCTTACCCTGAACGCTACAGAGACGCCTACATTGAACGGTACAGAGTGTGCTTACCCTGAGAGGTACAGTGACGCTAATATACGCGGTAGAGATCCGCTTACCCTGAGCGGTACAAAATGTGCTTACCTGCGCGCTACAGGGACGCTTACCCTGAGCGGTAAAGACAGCTTACCCTGCGCTGTAAAGAGTGTGCTAACCCTGCAAGGTACAGACTATGTTTATTTTTGCACGGTACAGACTATGCACATACTGCAAGGTACAGAGTGTAATTACCCTGCGCGGAATAGAGTGTGCTTAGCCTGAGTGGTACAGACTGTGCTGATTGTGCGCGGTACAAAGTGTGCTAAACATTCTAGAGAATGTGCCCTTATTTTAGTTTTGTAGAAAGAATTCAAAGATACCAAACATTCAGACTAAACTGTAAAGTCAGAAGACAGACAAGACCATTGCCAAGAAAACAGAAACGGAAGTCAGAACACAAAGGAATTCTGATTTATTAGCTATGGTTGTTATTGTTTTCCCTTTGCCTTTTCGTTTGTTTCGACTTACCTTTTTGCATATGTGTGGTAAATTTGATATGTTATATGCGCATTTCAAAAAGTAACCTTAAATTAGTAGCATTGGAATGAAAGAAGAGCTCACATCCAAATTTTCAGAGGTTTAAAAAAATCCGGCAAATTCTGTTATACATTACTTTTACGTAAATTTGAAGGCAGACAACTCTGACAACATGGCTGGTAAATGTCTGGGACGTCTGGTCTAATGTTGCATAAGTATGGTGAATTATTTTGATATGCTGTAAGCGCATTTCAAAAATTAATAACCAATCTGTAGCGTTAGAACCGATAAAAATACAGAGAACATCCGATCGCGAGGTCCAGATAGAGTAAAAAGAAGTAAATTTGATGTATATTGGTAAGCAGAAATTTAATGTTGATTCCTTTAAAGATTTTAAAGTTTATTCAGGTAGCTGATAGTTCCTAATGTGTTGTATTTATATAAAAGGAATTCGAAGATACCAAATGGGCAGACAGAAATCGTAAAGTCGGAAGACAGACAAGACCATATCCAACAAAATGCAACGAAAGACAAAAAAATAGAACACACAACACTACAATGAAAACTTAAGCTGGAGTAACACGAACTCTACAAAAGCAGGCTTTGTTTACAACATTTCTATAACATGTTGGATATGATATGCCGTGCTCTATTTTTCGTGCAGGTGCAGCCATTAAGTTAAAAAATTATATCCATATACAATTATTTATGAAAATAATTGCTTTCACTAATTTATGACAACAGAATTATAAATTTTTGGTTATACCAATCGCGGGCAAAACATTCAAGTTGAAAAATATATCTACCGTATGAAGGACCCAAAGGTACGTCCCGAAATAAAATAAAAAAAAAAAAAATAAAAAACCTAAATTTCCCCTCTATAACTATATCTATATACCGTCCCATATGGGAGACAACTCTTACAAATCCAGAGATACGAAAAGACCAAATATTAAATCCATTACATTTTGTAATGGTCACGTATACGACTATAATTGTCAAAATCTGACATAACTATCAGAGTTATGACAACTGCCCAGTACTTGTTTTCTTACCTTGACACCTGCTGCTATGTTGGTATTGAAGACATACTCGGCTTGTTTAACGTCCATATAAAAGGTCAAAGCTGTAGCCGAACCCGTCATGCCGCCACTGACTCGACCTTCCCGGTGTACTTTTTCATAGTTACTGTACGTAAAACATTTCCCCCACTGTGTAATTTTTGGCGTCAAAATGTCACTACAACGTACCAGGTGTCTCTTGTTCACACAGTACGCGAATATATCGTCTAACGTAAAGGATACATCATCCAACCAGCCATCAGGGAGAGGCTGATGTAATTCGGCATATATTGGATTAGAATAATTTAGTGGGGGCAACACCACACCTAATCGGCTCGCATGAAGTAAATGTGACGTCATTATTGGCGTTGCGTTTACTTTGGACTTTTTGAACGGTGACATATTACAGATTGTGACTGCGGGATAGGACATTTCCTTGACAAATTTGACGTTGATATTGGTCAGTGTCGGATTAGTTCGGTAGTAGGTGTACAAGTTGTAGACTGTGTATACCAAAAGTGCACCCATCCCTAGTAATGCAAATATCCAGATTATCCTGAAAACGAAAAAAAAAAAAAAAAAAACAACATTAAACTTCAGCGTGGAATAGGAGAATTTTTTCAAATTTTAAAATCTGATAGCTTCTATAAGACGACAAATGCGACTGAAATAGAAAATGAAAACATTGATTTTATAAACTACTTTCAGAAAACAAAAACTTCAGTCAACGTTATCGTTAATTAGGTACAAAAAATATTCAAAATTATAATGCATTCGTTTTTATTGAAATTTTAAGACTACCCCTCCTCCTTTTAGGAACACTAAGAAATCTATCTTTATACGTGGCAAGATCTAAATTTGTATTTATTTTCATGGAAAAATTACGCAATAACTTTTATGTATTACGTACCATCTTAGATGATATCTGTTTTCCATCCTAGCATGTCTCAGACCATGCATCGTTGTCGTTTCCCGAAACTCCTTCCATAATGACTCCAAACTTATCAAATTTGTTGTTTTTAGTAATTGTTTTTCTGTATGTTTTATTTCACAAGCCGTCAAGACTTCTGTTCCTTCCTTAGAGGGTTTCGACCGTTTCAGTTTTACTTCATTTGCAAAGTCTCGGACTGACTTAATGTTAGCGGGACGTACCTGAACAAACGGCATGTTGAAAGTTAAAATAAACTTTAGCTTATTGGAGTTTTTATACTCATAATCATGCGAATTGATTTTCTTGCTCGTTAGAATTGAAGTAAAGTACCTTTCAATATTATTGCTATATTTTATGTCTGCATTACTGTTATGAGATCAATAAATTTTAATACGATGAAGGTGATGTCTTGGAAAAATGAATATTTTTCTTCTAGATATTAGGAATTAGTTCAGATACTTTTATTTTGTTTTCTCGTGAAAAAAGTGTGGCCAAGGATTAACATTATCGAAAATTATATTGCATATATATGCATGATGTATCCTGACAAATGCTAATGCTTTTAGCTTAGTATTATATAATAAACATGGAAGTCACGGTTGTTGTTTTTATTGCAAGAGCTAGGTCCTAAGAGCTACCGTGCACCCATTGGATATTACCACATTGCATTATTGAAGTCGTCCCTCCTAAAATTTTATGGTAGCCATCACGAATTAGTTGATCCATATGGTATCAGTGTATTTAAACTAGTTATGGACCTGTTACCGGTATTACAAAAATAAGTTAACCTCTTCTCGGATTTACGTTAACCCGGATTTGAGATTTGGGATTCCTCGCCGGGTGTTGCGCGCAAGACAGGGGATGCTTACCCTTTCGGAGCACCTGATCCCACTCCTGTTTTGTAAAGGAGTTCATGGATTCCTAGCTTTCGTTCCTTTTGTTTACGTTTTATCTTTTAGTTTGTTTTAAATTTGTCTTGTCTCTTTGGACTATGCACTTTTGATCTCTAGCATGGGTATTCTACACTGGACTCTGACATTTACCCCATATCTTTTCATTTTCATGATTATGAAATTAATTATTTGTCTTAGTATGGCTTCTATAATCTTTTTTATGATGATTATGATTAAGTTGCATATTCGTCGTTTGAACTCATTGAAAGGAAAATCAGTGGCACCTCAATGAAAGAGATAATTACTGTATATAGGTTGTCATGTTGTAAAATCTCTAACTGTACATAAAATCAATATAGATCGATCCCATGGGAGATCCATCAAACACTAATTCTGTTTAAATTGGCCCAGACAGACAGAATATACATCGTTATCTGGCCATTAATCAAAGCTCTCAATGCAGTTACACTGGGATTGTTAAAGAAGAAGTTAAGAAAAGGGTATAAGTATCGTCACGTTATTGTCTATAAGAGTGTTTATACATAGATGGAATTTTTATTCTATACTTTCGAAGATAACAAGCCTCAAATAAAATTTTTGAAATACAATATTTGGTGTTTTTTCTGTTCAATGAGTAATTTGGCAATTTTCTATTCATATTCTAAAATAAAAACAAGGATTTTTATGTGATTGTTTATGTAAATAGTAAACCTAAATAATGTATTAACACCCATAGAGAGACCATATATAAGTCATAATCTAATCTTTAAAGGATTACATTATTACATAGACGTACTTTCCAGATTAAAATTTTTGAAATCGCCAGAGTCACCATGGAAACTGTATGTTACATTGCTAGATGGAAACATGGTATATTTTCACTGAAACTTTTAGACACAATAACTTTTAGAATAATGTCAGTATAAAAATAAATGAATATAAAAGGACAATATTCGACGAATGTTTAAGAAACCATACTTCATTTCCATGGGAACCAGAGGAAATTGTTTAATTAAAAGATCTTTACAAGGCCTTCAAAATGGGCGAATGCCCCGAGCTCCAAAACACTTCAGACATATTAAACGTGAATACTAAATGTTTATAATACCATATAGTTATCTATGTAAATACAAAAGTCAACGTGAAAGAAAAAAAAACAATGACCTCAGCTCCTGACTTTCATGTTTATATTGTTAAACTGTTGTCACCGAAATTGAAAGTTGATAATGTAACCGTGAAAAATTTAAAATTGATCTGATTGTAATGAAACTTTATAAAAAGCATCACTATTTAACGAAATTATCATAAGTCAAAAGTGACTGTTGTTTCCATACACACAGCGGTCTGTGGAAACCTCTGATATTGCTTGAAATTGTCTTCTCTTTGTATTGTTAATATCATTTCATTACTGTTCTTTAACATTATATAAACAGTATACAGCATTTTCCAATGTTGAATAAATATGGTGAATTTTGTTTGGATGTTAGTACTTTGATATCGGATTCCTGTGATTTGTTCTAATGCTACTGATGACAGGTTAGACCTTGAAATGTACATATAGCATATCAACATTCCCCATCTTTATTCAACATTGGAAAATTATATAAACAAAGCATAAACCTTCATGACAAAGCATAAGGATACTTTGCTATGAAAATGAAAAGATATAGATAGAATGCCAGAGAGACTTCACTATCCACGACACAGAAATCAGAGGGAATTAACATATCTAGAGGTTTCCACAAGGCCTTCAATAAGGATAAAATAACTTCTTGTGAAAAACTTGATGTAGTGAAGTCTGTCTTTCGTTATGTCACTTTATAAGGATTGCGTATTTGTTGTCAATTTAAGTGTGAAGATGATGCAAATTTGTTGCTCTAATTTTCATACAAGTATAATTATAAAGGGCATTAACTCTGCTGTCCTGCTGAACAATGTGATGTAATGATCTGATTTATATATAACACAAAGGTTTCTAAGAAAAGCTAACGATTTGTGATTTCCACTTATATAGATTATCATTAGCAGTGCGATCACGTTCTTTTTACAAAGACATAAAGGGATTGATTAATTCTGCAAATCTTTAATCACTTCATTCAAGATTTAGAGAAGTTTCTATCTGAACATTTATCAGTTTTATGAAGTTTATGAAGTTGTTTTTGACTTTATTTATACGGGGTACATTATACAAGAGGAATTTAAAATAAAACTCGAAATCGTGAAAAAAACAACAACGAATTGTTTGTTTAGTTTTGAGATTATATTTGTTACTAAAAAAGTTTAGAAATATGAATTGACTAATGAACAAATAGATTGGATACATGACAGCTTACAAAACTCTCTCCTTACAATCAATATTTACATGCTTATGACATCAGAGATTAATTTTAAAAACATAATAAATACTAAATACTTATGACTTTTGTGTTAAGATTGACATAGTAATAACGTAAATTTCTTTGCGATCGGTAAACGGAATAGTGTAGTTTTATCTTCCTTTCCCATGTTAATAGATTCTAAGAAAAAAACATTGAAATGAATTTTCATGAGTGGACAAAAACAACTCGGCCACCTAAGCACTAAGATTAAAATATGGTCGGTATTTCGTTTTATGATGTGTAAAGGAAGTTTATCAATTCAGCATTAACAGAGCTACTGCTAATGGAATTCTTCAACGTGCTGCAATCGAGATTCATCACGATATAAATTCATGTTGATGCAGTGCATGGATAATTTGTGAGCCAGATTTCAATATTGTATTTTACTTAAAATTGATTTTCTTGCAGTATAATATATTCACAAAATCAAAGTCTCATAATTCTGTAATTTGTCCTATTAAAACTTCATTTTTCAAACAATGTCCTTAAGAAAATTAATTAAAGTACTATTTAATCATCATTTTTCATTCTTACCGAACTGGTGTGTCTTAAAAATGTTTCTGCCCATTTACGACCATTGCACTTAGTTTGACATGGATAATGCACTCTTTGCACTAGTTTTACATCAAATTTGCATTTTTCAGCAATTTATCTACTAAACGCTGATTTCCACTCCGTTGTCATTCAGAATAAAAGTGTTTAAACACTTTACCATAAAATGAAACATGTGTAGGTCTGAGTTTGTTTTTAATTTTAAAAGGACGAACAGTGATCGATTCAAAAGAGATGATTCACAGAAAAGCAAACTCTATAATAATATCACCCAAACAATAATACAAAATAAGAAAATAAATCATAACCCGTCTAAGGTACACTTGATAACGATAAAACACACTCGAAGATATCAATTATGTATTTGAATTTTATTGTTTTTAGTGTAGTGTTGTGTGTATTATGTTTGTCTTCCGTTTCATTTTGTTGGTCATGGTCTTGTCTGTCTTCTGATTTAACGATTTCTGTCTGCCACTTTGGTATCTTTGAAGTCAAGTGTATAATACCCATGCGAGACCTTAAAAGTGCATAGTCCAAAGAGACAAATTCGAAGCAATCTAAAAGATAAAACGAAAACGAAAACAAAAAGAGCACAGGGATAACAACAGATAAGGGGGAGGGTCGAGCGCTCATAAAATGGTTTAACTGCGCCAGTTATTTAATGTGCCTGTCACAATCCAAATGTCAAAAACCTGAAGTCAAGTGAATGTCGTTTTTAAATAGTCATTTACTGGTATTCTTTAACCATTTTGTCAAAACGTTTGGTCGGTTGTTGTGTTTTATGAATAGATTCACATTCTGTATTTTGGGGGTCTTTTAAAGCTTCCGTTATGGTATGGACTTCGGATCATTATTGAAGACCGTAAAGGGACCTGCATAAGTTTCATTTCGACTGATATTTAGAGGATAGCTCATGGACAATTATGCCACATATTTTTATTTATTCTGCTCCACAATTGGCATCTGTCGTTTAAACTTGAAATAAGCGAAACGCACGAGAGTAATGGTTTGAAAGCAGAATTAATACAGCATTAAATTTAAGAGTTATTAATTTATCACATAAAAATGCTGTTGTTTTGGAAGCACCGAAGACACGATATTTTGGTGAATGAAATCATGCCCAGTAGAAATGAATGAATGATATTGAGTCAATGTATAAAAGATCACACCAGATCTCAACAAAAACGACTCCTGACTTGAACGCGTACAATGCAAAATTATGCAGCAGGGTTAAACTCTACCCTTTAGGCTTTTGCACCAATTAGGTCATAATGAAGGGATATTATCTGTTTTTTCGAAGAGCAGATTTTTTTAAATAAATACGCTGTCCTCCATGAATAATTTCAAAGATGTTACACAGGTAGATTTATTCGTGGTGAGTTTTAACAGACTACGGAGTGGATGATGTGCAATAACTAAAACATCAAACGTTAATTGAATAAGATACAAAGGTAAATGATTTCGCTTTCTAAAGGTATCATTACTTTTTATATTTGAGTAAGACAGTCGTGTTGCGTAAAGCAAAAGCTGTTATCCCATCTGAAGCACCCGAGTTCGATCCGAATTTAAACTGTTTTTTTGCCGGGGGGACAACTTTCAGTTCGTCTGGTTCGTTAAAACATAATAATTACTTCAAACAAACTAGTGCGGTTGGTTTGTGTTCTAATCCCGGTTTAAGTATCGCAATCGTTACAAACAAATAATTGTTAGCACCGCATGAGTACAGTATGTTCCGCGCTTGTCCCCATTAGTGGAATCCATCATCGCTAAAACATTTTACCATCATTCTGATAGGGGCAAACAATAAAGCAAATTCAATAAAGTTGCTGAATTCAAATACAAACTTACATTTGCAAAAACAATCCCAATATTATCTTGATAACATTGCTATCAGTAACCATGATATTGGCTTTCTCTGGTTCATTGACAACTATAAGTCATTATAACAAGTGATGTTTCCGTATTTGCATGTTTAAGTGCTGTGTGGTGATGTACTATTCCAGTCGAATAGAATTTATGAATATTATTTGCAATTTTGTTCCCATTTTATCGGAAATTGAGTGCTAATGACATTCTTATTACGTAAGACGATATAACATATAAGGAAAACGTTTTTTATGAAAAATACTATCACCTACTTCCACGCTTGTTGTTACGTTTAAGCCTTTGTTTTCAAAGTAAAACGTTGATCCGAACGGCACCGAATGAAAGATTGAATATTATTAATATATTACAAATTCCAAGAGTCATCTCCCTTAAATGGGGTATGTCTCCGCAATATGACCCGTCCAATACCCAACTGTTTATATATGACCAAACGTAAATTTTTGTTTGTCATTGTTTATCTCCAGAGGTGGGCCGGCAAAAAAGTAGGGGGGTCAAAGAAAAAATAGCAGTACTTGGAGAGGGGGTTATGTATTTTTTTACTAATTGATGAGGGGGGGGGTCATGATTTTTTGTAAAGAAAAATCATTTACACATGTACTTGTTCAATATCTAGAATTTTATACATATTAAATGTCTTGTGTAATAAAGCTTTTTATGCAAAATGCAAACGGGGTGACTTTTTTTGGTACATGAGAGAGGGGGGTTGAGAATTTTTCTGTGTTTAGAAAGGGGGTGGATAAGTTATTTTTTCCGGGATCATTTTTCAATTTGCCGGCCCACCCTTGGAGATAAATAATGACCGGTCCCTAACTATGGCTTAATGTATGTATGAAGTCTCATAGGTGTTTACATTTCCATCTAAAAATAAGATTCCGATAAGCGCGGACCTGTAAGAAAACACCACCTTGATCATCATTTAATTTCCATATATTATTGATTATTCATAATAATTATTAATGTTTATCAAATAGTTCCCGAAGTCAATTTCCCGAAAGCGACCTTTCAAATTGCCGGCTGGCTTGACACTAGTGTATCTTCACACATAAAGCAATTTCTATGTGAGCGTTGTAAAGCAAATTAAACTTAAACAAAGTGATCGGTTTGCTTTTATAGATATTTTAACGAATTAAAACGATATAGAATAATAGATATTAGCTACTTTTCATTTTAGTCACATCCATGACCCAAAACAATTGCTCAACGACCCTTGTCCTTTGCAATAAAATGGGTAATATATAGCAACGGTTCTTTATTGCCACAGAAAGTAGGTCAGTGACAAAGTAGTTAGCCTTTTGAAGCAGTCATATGACCTCTTTTTCGAAATGTAAAAAAAAAGTTTATTTTACGTACATGGAATGTGACAATCTCGAACGTTTTTAAGGTTGAGACTGATACATTGTAGGGCGAGCTGTGACACAGATTATAATTGTAGTTGATACCTATAAAACATCCGTTATTTTTTATAGGCAAGTCATAATCATCGTCAAGTGACCAGTTGCCTGATTTTTTCCAGAATCACGACTGTAAGCTCACGCGCCCCTAATACTGGAAGTATCAAGCAACAAGATAAGAGATTTATCCTGCAATTAAGCGTTATATTATACAAAAACGAGTGTAAGACTATAGCAAGGTTGTATTCGTATAGTAGCATAATATAGTCTCCTGTTATCCCAACGCATTATGAGCGAGTCGAAATATTAAAATCGGTAAACCAGCTGACTGGTATATCTTCAAATAGGTCCGCGTTCTTTAGAAATGTAGAAATGTTGAATTTAAATAAAAACTATCCATTTATTAACCTTTTAAGAATTGCAGGATAAAAACAATACATGTACATTCGAAAAATATCAAATTTCTTTATACTCACTGCGAAACGGCTAAAAACGCTCGGCTAAGCCTCGCTACATGTTACCCGTTTCTAAAGCTCGTACAAATGAATTAAATATTATGCGGCAATGTACATGTATTGTATATATATTGGCAAACTGCCGATAAATGTCACCGCAAACCCAAAGGTATTAGCGAATATTTTGAAATGCATGTTAATATAAAAAAAACTTTTGATCACAAGATGGAGAAACCTTTCTTGTTAATAGCTAAATACGGAATTAAACAGTTTATATTTGCTATAATATTTTCCACATTTGTTTACTTCCTGTGTTTATATTTTTATATTGGCATTTGCACAACCCATGTTTCCTTTGACTTATAATGATATTTTAACACTTAATCCAATTGGACTTGTTTATGTTGACACCGTAGTAAAGGAAAACTTGGTTTCCTAATCAGTTGCTTTAATGTTTTGGACTAGCAGACAGCAACTGCGAGTACTCTTTCCAGATCGATATTTTGTTTTGTCATGTTTTAGTTTTAATTGTTATTGTTGTTGATTTTCAGTTTCGATCTCAAGCGTTAAATCCATCTCAATCAATTTTAATGGTGAGTTTTTATTGCTGTTTTGTCACACCACTGTCCCAGGTTTAGGGGAGGGTTGGGCGCTCACCTCGGTTTAACTCTGCTACATACTTAGGTACCTGTCCTAAGCCAGGAACCTGAAGTCCAGTGGTTGTCGTTTTTACTTAGTCATCTATTGTCTCGCCTGCGACAAAAGTCGCTGTAGGGGAGACATAGCAGTCCATATTCCGTCGTAGGCGTCCACACTTTTTCAAAGTAGCATAGTTATGTCAAATCTGTATGGATATTTTTGAAACTTGCTCAGGAGCTTCTTATGTTCAAAATATTTCATCCATATTGAAATTTTGAAGAAATTAATTTTGATTTTTCCGTATTTTGACGAATAACTGGACTTAATCTGATTTTTGCTTGGTTTTTGGTTAACCCTGGGGTTAAGTTTTTTCAAAGTTTAATATCTTTGTCAAATCTAATAGATAATGATGACACTTGCTGAAAAGCTTCTCTAGGGCATATTGGTATCATCCAGAGTTTAATGTTGAAAAAAATAATTTTAATTTTTCCGCATTCTGGCAGATAATTGGACTTTTTTTTATTAATTCTGGTTAAAGTTTTTAAAATTGATGCAACTTTGTCAAATCTTATTAGATGTTGCCAGTAGTTCAGTCACAGAACAGTAGTTCAAATGATCCTTTTTGTTGAAAACACATCCTCCAGGATAAAATTTCAAAATTTTTATTTCTCAGTTTTACGTATTTTGACCGATTATTTGACTTTTTTTGGGGGGATGAAAATTTTGGTTAACCCTGAGGTTAAGTTTTTTTCAAAATTTTATAATTTTGTCAGATCTTTATAGATAATGATGAAACTTGCTATGGATGTTCTTTATGCTTAATTTAAGCTATTAATAGGTATATTTAAGAGAGAGAATATGAATTATCTGGCAGAACAACACGATCCACATCTTATATACGTTTATAACCAAATATTTAAAAGCCGAATTTTACTGCGTGTAAAGCGCTTTTCCAGATTTTACCTTCATTGTAAGTAAAACATTCTTAATTTTAGTTACATTAATGAACCAAATATAGACATGACTATCATCAGAATGTTAGGAAGTAAATCATATCTTTCCAGCATAGATTACAGTGCCCGAAAAAAAATAACTAAGAGATATCACTCAGGCACGGGGAAGCTTTTTACGACCTCCACACAGCACAAGAGAAAAACTCCTTAATAATATTTAAAAGAAAGGTTTGATCTACGCCTTAAGGAGGTAGACTCATGTTAAGGGACATAACTCTTATAAATCTTAAGTACGTTTGTGTCCCGTTTGTGTTAACCATTTTTATAAATCCAATGAAAGCATCTTAATAACACAGATTAATTTTGATCTGTTTCTGTTGA
>JARWCS010170666.1:0-14240 GCA_034783895.1 Geukensia demissa | reverse complement strand
GTAACAATTCAATCCACTTTGTAGTTTCTGACAAGAAGATGTTTGAAATTTGGACCAATCAGAACACATAATTTGCCTTGGCGGCCATGTTGAATTTCCGATCGGCACCAATTTCACAAATCTGGTAAAGGACCACCTGCCTAAAATTTCTGCTTAGTTTGGTTGAAATCTGTTCAGTGGTCTCAGAGAAAAAGATGAAAATGTGAAAAGTTAACAGACGCCGATGCCGAAGACGACGACGGATGCAAAGTGATGACAAAAGCTCACATGGCCCTTTGGGCCAGGTGAGCTAATGACAGAAAACGATTTTTAATCCTATAAAAGCATCTACAAACTGTTGAATCTTTGAAAAGTTATGGACATTCCTAAATAAAACTTATTTTATAAAAGTTACCCACATATTGTTTTGTAGTTGCAGACATCTCATGCATTTTTAAAAATCGGATTGTGTTCGTTTATTTTGTATTTTTGAGTAACAAGTTTACATTAAGGATATTTTCTCAATGCTTTTTTTCGTCACTTGACAATTAAAATGCATTCTATGTATTCATATTATTGTTATTTTTACGAGATAAGTTGTTGGGCTGTGGGTAACTTTAATTACCCACAGCCGTTTAAGCACAGTGATGTCCATCTTTTAAACATTTCAGCACAAAAAAAGACAATTAATGGCAAGTTGTACAATGTCATTCAATATATGTGAATATGAGAATATAAATTAGAGGTCCCCTGAACAATGGAACCTGTACTAACATTACAGAGATTAAAACAATCAAATCATAATAATACAATTTTAATAGAAGTCATACTGAACACATATTCAACATAAAACAAACAATAAGGGCTATTCCAGTAAAAATTCCCCAGGAGGGGTGGAACACCACTTATTATTTTAATCACACCTATGGAAAAAATTGAACATATATAATAATATATAAGAATAATTATGTTGATAACCCCCACCTATAGAAAAAAATGAGTGGCGTTCTACCCCCTCTGGGAAATTTTTACTGGAATAGCCCTAATATCAATTTACATCTTAAATCCAAAACAAAACACTTAAATCCAAAACAAAACACCACTAACAGAAAATTAGCACTTTAAAACAAACAAGACATATTGTGAACACATATGCAACATAAAACAAACAATAACATCAATTTACATCTTATATCCAAAACAAAACACCACTAACAAAAAAAATAGAACTTTAAAACAAACAAGACACCCTGTGAGCAAAACTCACAAAAGGTACTGGTACCACGACTCACCCATGGATAATCTGCTCTTGGAATAAGCTGGGATGAATTTCCTTCCTACGTGTAAATCTACACATTGTGTCTCATTAACATCTATTGAACAGTTTAGGTGGGGATGCTCTTAAAACCTATGTGGACAGACAGATGGACAGACAGAGTGGGGTTATAATATGGTCCCCAAATCCAAAATGAAATTTTAATTGGTCTGGATCAAGTCAACATACACATGCATTAAATGTGGAAAGGACCAAGCAGAGCATATATGTGGTCCATTTTATCCAATTTTATTTCTGGTGCATTTCAGTCTGTTCCATATAAAATTATATCCCCATATGCCAGCATTTTTTAAAACTGCCCACTACAAATTCCAGTGACCTTTTTTCTCTTTGAAAAAATATATAAGTGCCTGTCTACAGTATGGAGTGGAAACTGTCCCGAATAGCCCAACAATAATTGGATTGTGAAAAAATATAAAAGTGTCTTTCTTTAGTATAGAATGGATATTGTCTAGAACAGCTCAACAATACTTGGATTGAAACTGGTGAAATTTGAAAGTTACTCATAATTTAATAAAGGGAGCTCATGCATCTACACATTATATCATGCCTTCAAAACAAATTTTCCAAAATGCAGTTTATTACTCCCAATTTCTGTTAATGCTGTGAATACTTCAAACTTTAAACCATTACTCTATCAATGATGTTGTAGATCCTGGCCGTGGAATCAATCGAGTATAATTATGATCAGTTCTGTCAATCATTGAGCCGTAATCTGTAAATATAGAGAAATGTAATCTTGATATACATCAGAAACCAAATTTGTACAATAAGCAACAAGAAGAAAAATCCTAGATTTTAAAGAAATAATATGAAATGCAGCCATAAAGACTCAATCCACATTTTAGATATGTTTACGAAAAATATTCAAAAGCCAAATTTAATCGTGTTTAACAGACACGATCAGGGCCAAAAATATGAAGACCAGTCAAGCTCAATATGTCATCTTCACAGGCAAAATTTAGCATCATCAATAGGCCTTATACCAGATAATATAAAAACAAGCGAATAATAACTGTAACATGCACACAGTCCTAAGATCAATTGTTATACATTAAATTATTATAACTTAAGAACATTTGATAAGGGTACTGTTTAAAAAAATCAAGATCTGAACAATGGACTATTTAAGAAATACAATGAAATTCTGGAAACACCTTTTCATTGGTTAAGAAAACATTCACAAGGACACTGAGATTGCTCAATGCCTTTTTTGAGGAAGGTAGTTGAATATCTGAATTGGTTCATTACAAAGACTGTTGAAAGGACTGAAAAAGATGGTTTAAGGTACTCAAGATGTCTGACCAGTTTTAGTTTGTTAAATGGTTACTTAATGACAAATTCTATTACCAAATAAAGCACTTCAATTAAATATCTATTATCACTGATTATATATTGCTTCATGTAAGAAACCAAGAAGAAATATGATTAGCTGGTGGGCTGGAATAGCATAGATAATTTTGGTATATGCCAATTTTTATTTCCAAAATTAGGTTGCAATTTGCTCAGTGGTTTAAGAAAACAAAATATTTTTTTAATTAATTTCACATTAAGCCATATTTAAAAGAATGTTTTTCCCCTCTCTTTATGCCCTGGCAGCCCTCGGGGGAAGGGGGGTCTAGGGTAATGAGATTTATTTTAATACTTATTTTGACAACATTATCCAATCATTCTTATGGCTTGCTGAATTTGGCACATGTTTAGTGTTTCTGCAGCTTTACAAATTCTGGAATTAACCACTTAGCAATTTTATTTTGTTAAATATTCTAGATCTTCTCTTGTCAGGGGACCAAGATAGCTTTTTAATTGTATATTTATTAGATTAGTGCTCATACGAAGAATTTCCCCTAAATTTTTATGTTTTCTATATGCATTAAGTGGCTTTTGTTTTAGTAACATTTCAATTCCAGCAATCTTCAAAAATGGCCAAAGTAAGATATGAAACAGTCATCTGGCAGACATGATTTTTTTCTGGAAATTAAAAAAAAAACTTCTGATTAATAGATTTTTTTTTTTATCCAGAACCTATTTTTTACCCATTCTCAAGTGAATTTTCATTAGGGTTCTGCAATATGTCAAATGAAAATCAGCTACGGCAGCCACCTTGCTTGGTAAACAGAAATTCTTGGGTGAAAACCGTTCAATGTGTTAAAAGATGGGCTGTGCTGAAAAAGGTGAACAGGGTTTTGTGCAGGTGATAAATTAATTTGCCTGTTCTAAAGTCTGCATAATTAGCATTTCCAGATGACAGATCCTCGTAACTAAAGCTGTATCTCATTTTGTTTGGTAAAGAGTTGTCATTTACATTTTTGTTTTCTTCTGAAAATTTAACAATAATTTGCACATGATAGTTAAGTTCAAGACCATTTTGATCAAAATAATTGATCGGTTCTTTGGATTTAATCAACACTGACTTCAGGTCCAATTGAAAATAAAATCTCAAACATAATTTTGATACTACTAGTAAGTGTTAACCATTGGTTGAAGTTAAACCAATCATCTGTTCCTATCAGTTTAACCTTACAAATCAAAAATTGAATATATAATTAATTATTTGGCAAACTTCTAAATGTTTCCTCATTTAACTTTTGCACAACACAAAATAGCTTTTGCTTTTCACTTTTGTAAAAGAAATCTTAATGCAAAAAACATTTTTTTCGTTGTAATGACTGTAAATTAATTAGCCTGTTCATCCTGTAAATGATAGCTGTTCTAGTTTTTACTTTTTTTTTCAAATTTTACATTGTAGCATTCATGATAAATTCACTCCAGTTGATGAACTGTTTTAGTCAATAATTTTATCCCTTTCAATATTATCCATTTGTTTATTATAGTCCTTCAGATAAAGCAACTTACTTGTAAACTCAGAAGAGGCATCCAATAATCGTGACGCTAGGTTATTAGGATTTATCGTTCTACTAGGTGATCGCGAATTTGCTCTTGTGCTACTTAATGTGGCCAAAAGTTTGTCTTTTTTGGCATAATTAATTGGCATACAGGCATGTCCCAGTATTGAAGCAAAATACATAAAACTCAACAGCATCTGTGAAAGAAAGTTTGTTGTATAAAATCTATTTTTTTTTATAAAACTTTTCTCTTCAGGTAATCCCTCAATAGAAACATTTGAAGCTATAAATGTGCATAATGAATATACATATATAATGGAACTGAAATTATATATACAATTATAGTCTTTTGTAGAGGTCAATATGAGTTTATAATGACCTAAGAAATTAATATTGACCAAAGCTGTAGGGTGAGGTCAATATTGATGAAACAATATCAGAAATTACAATTTGTCATATGACAGCTTTTCATCCAATGACAATTCTGAAATAATATTAGGTATATCACATTATATACCCCAGCTCATGCCTTAATATACATTACTACATGTATAATATTATAAGCAGGCTTTTAAGCATAAACAAGTTTTCATACAAAATTTCTCAATGAAAATTTTTCACAAAAAAAAAAAAAACAAATTTGACAAGGAACCTCATCTCACTCTTTCGAAATGTCTATTATGTCATATTTCCTACTCCACTGAACTTTTTGTTTTAAATGCCTATTTGGCAGAAGCACGTCATCAAAGTTTCATTATATCAAAGGTTTTTTTCATTGTCTTCTTTTTCAAACATTTGTAATTGCAGGTTAATTGTAGGAAGTCAAAGCCCCGTTTTGTTTGGGGTTTAACGCCACCTTCAGCAAAATTTCTGTCATATAGTGGAAGTCCGTTGTATTTGTAGAGGAAACCTGCTGCCTTTTGTGAACAACCCATCTAAGGCAGGTAGCCGACAGACCTTATCACATGAATTACAAGTCCAATGCAACCATTTTGTATAATTCAAAGCATGATACACACACTCATTGTACAGGTGATAGGCCACAGTGACCTGTATGGGTAAGCTTAAATTAACAGTGCACCTCATTATACTGTCCCTCTATAATGTCAGTCCCTCACTTACTGCATCATTTTTGCAAGGTCCTTTTTTACTATTACTATAGTTTCCACCTAAATATTCCTCAATCTACCCCCAACCTCGCATATCACCAGCTTTAGGCCTGGTCCCAAAGGTGACAATATAACGAGGGCGTACTCTACTATCTATATATAGACCACTCCAAGACGTGCAAGAAAGCATGTCAAATATCAAAAATGTTTGCAAATTAGATGAAATCAATTTACTTTTAACATATTTAACCATGAAAGCTAAATTCAAACTTACCTGAAGAGAAACAAAAATACAGTTGTACCAGTCATATGGTGTGATATCCACATTTCCACAAAGGGTTCCAGTGGACACAGAGAAGTATAAAAATTTACAATAAATAATGGCTATATACACAGGGTCATCAACATTTTCTTGTAGAGATTTCCATGACTGAGGCTGAAAATATTAAAAAAATATTATTTTACTAATATATATGCTTGCATAATAGTGTTGTAAGTGACTACCGTATTTATGTATAATGCAGCTAGACCTCTTCCTGTTGTTGATATTTTCTAAATTAAGTTTCAAAGTGATATTTTGTAAATTTTTTAGCAGACACTGTTATTCTTGATTGATTGATTGAATGTTGCTTAACATCCAGCAGCAAATATTTCATGCATATTCAGGACGAGAGCATATTAAAGAATGATGATGATGAATAAACCCCGCTTTGTACTAGACCGACACGCTGAGCTGGATTTTTAGCCTGCTAGATCACTAGGCAGGATGACATGCCATATTATTGATTCTTGGCCAACCAGGCTCTGGTCTTACTCCTGAATTCTGCATGCTTAACAGAGATGCAAATGCAAACAACAACTTTAATGTTAAGTTTTTACCTGGTTGGAGAACGAAAACCCCCGAAGACCACCAAGGCAATCCAGTGTTATTCTAACCTCATATTTCATATTTCATTTGTATAAGATTTGCAAACAGCAGTTTGCTGAAAATGTAAGGTGGAAGAGGTTTATCAACACTAAGCAGCCTGTATCAAGTGAATACCAAAATATAGTGTATAGTATGGGCATCATTGGGTGTCTCCATTCAAAAATGTAAGATGATCTAAGATAAATTTTTCAGTGTCATAAACTGCGTGGTCTGTATTTTTATTACATGTATATGTTGTTGCATTTTATTTCTAATTTTTACTCCATTCATGCCTTAGATGTTTATTCCACATAGAGAAAAAGTGTTCATAGACCAATGAGGCCCCTGTTTTGACAAGTATACATATGACAGACATGAATTCCGGAGACATGGTACAATTCACCCTGATAATGCTTCCAACTAAATATTAAATAAATCCAACAATCCAAAAGCCAACAAATCTTTGAAATAAACTGACTGATATTCAGATGGACAAACAGACAAGAGTGAACCTTAATGTCCCAATACGGTTGTTTCGAATCATATCTATTCCGTCGACCGGTTCCGCATTTTTCATGTTGTTATGACGTAATGTTAGGCAGACAGCTTCCGGTGCTCATGTCAGTTACATTAAATTTACATGTAAAACATAAAAGAAATCCTTTTGCAATTCAAGAACGAAGAAAATTATTCAGTTAACATATTTTAGAAATTGTTATTTGAGGAAAGTGTATTTACATCAAATGTCAAGTAAAATAAAATACGAATTATTGTTGCCACCCATGGAATCGGAAGTGCAATGCCTTACATTCCAGCGAAGTCACATGATCTGGGAGACACAAATTCAAAAATTTTGACAGAATAGAAATGATTCGAAACAACCGTATTGCCTAAAAACGGGGACATAAAAATGACAGTTATTACCTTTAACCTTTTAGTTACAGTATAAAGTCCGGCAAAGAGTAGAAGTGTGGCCATGTATGACTGGATTAATAAGATACCACTGATATGGTGATTATACATCTGTCTGGCTAACTTTCCTGCAAAATAAATACCCATAATTCTCATTTCTCATTGACACTTTCCTGCAAAATAAATACCCACAATTCTCATTGACTGAATCTCCTTTATTTTTGAATGCAGGCTTTTTTTTGGATGACTGTCTCATAGATAATTAGACCATATTTAAAAGAAAGAATATGAAATATATGTTAGAAAGATACAATCCACATCTTACTTAAGTTTATTACAAATATTCAAAAGCAAATTTTATTACGTTAAAAGCGCTTTTCTGGATTTACCTTCAGCCGACATGTTTTTTCATATGAAACCTTAAACATTTTTCTGGTTGAGAGGAAAATTATTTTATTGAATTCTTAATACTGAAGGTTTCAAAAAATTAAAAACATGTTTTTCCCTCTAGTTACCTGGTAGAATATCAAAGGGGTTTTAAATATTTCTTAAGTTGTCTGATGGTAATATAAAAGACTCCAAATAACCAGGATTTTAAGTAATTTAAAGATGTTTAACTTGTTTATGTGTTCCTTACTGGCTTCCATTTCCCAGATATTTTGGGTTATCATGCTGGGTAAATGTTGATTAAATACACATACAACAATTTGATAAGTTGAGATCATGATTGATAATCAAAAGATAGTCTGCAACAATTAAGCAATGTTTGGCAAGTTTTCTTCATGGTTCCTCTTCAATCTAATTTTTTCTTTCTTTTTGCAATCTTTTGGCATATGGTAACAACAGCCCAATAATCTATGTCTCCACAACAGGTTTCCACTAATTATATTGAAGCTATTCATACCAGTAGCCAGGGGGGGGGGGGGGTTCCAGGGGTTCAGACCAACCCCCCCTTGAAAACCAATAAGCACTGTTAAACTCGCAATTCAGATTGAAGTCTGACTATTAAAGTCTAAAAACCTGGACTTTTTGAACTGCAAAAACAGTGCCAGGTAATGGTCAGATTGGAGAATTTTGCACCATATACCCGAGACCCTGGCCGTGAAGTCGCTTTGCGAGTCGACGTAACCCCCTTTTGAAAATTTCTGGCTACGGGCATGCTATTTATTCTTTTGCTGTATCATGTCTATTTCATTGATTGATTGATAGAATGTTGCTTGATGTCCAGTGGTAGATATTTCATTCATATTCAGGATAAGAGGGTATTTATGAATGAGGATGAATGAATCTTGCTTTGTACTGGACGAACACACTGAGCTTGATTTTAATGTGCTAGTTAATGAAAGCAACAGTCTGCAGGAAGACATGTCACTTTACCCGGACACATTATTCTGACTCTAGGCAGACCACTCTTTTACTCTTTTGGTAAATGCTGTGTATTTAGCAGAGAAGCATCAAATACCAATTTAAATGTTTTTGGCTTGACCCAGCTTGGGATCAAACCCACAACTCTCTACACTAGAGGCCAGCAGAATAATTATTACACCATAAAGGCAGTCTGCTCTGTTTCACACTACGTATTTAATTCAGAGTGAATACCCTGACTGCAACATGTCAAATTATATTATTGATGTTTTGTAAAAGCTACCATAAGTGTGAACCATTGTGACAAAAAACAAAAAAAAATTGTGCAATTATCACTCAAAGTGATAAATAACAGGGAAAATGTGTCTATGGGATCTGGATGCCCCTGCTCTGGCAAACAGGATGTAGACATATGACAGACCTGAAAAGGGGACACAGTACAACTCACCCTGGTAATGCTTCAGACCAAACATCAAATCTATCCAACATAAATAACCCAAGAAAGCTTTGACGGACATACCTATGAACAGACCTATGGACATACGTATGTACAGTGGTAGAATTAAATGTCCATGTCGCCAAAGGACAGGGGCATACAAATATTGAAAAAGTGTCTCAATAAATACAGTGTAAAAAGTACAATAAACAAGATACATGTATAAACATACCTGATGTGAAGACAATAAGTACTAAATTCACCAACTGTAGAATAATCATTGTGGTACAACTCTGTAAAATACATTTACATGTAACAAGAAAAGTGGTACAACTCTGTAAAATACATTTACATTTAACACGAAAATTGGTACAACTCTGTAAACTATATTTCCATGTAACAAGAAAATGGTACAACTCTGTAAACTATATTTTCATGTAACAAGAAAAGTGGTACAACTCTGTAAACTATATTTCCATGTAACAAGAAAATGGTACAACTCTGTAAAATACATTTCCATGTAACAAGAAAAGTGGTACAACTCTGTAAACTATATTTTCATGCAACAAGAAAAGTTGTACAACTCTGTAAACTATATTTCCATGTAACAAGAAAATGAAGAATATGGGCAATAAATTGTATAAATATTACTAACAATACACCAAAAACGGGTTGATCTATTCCCCTGTGTTTGGTCAATAATGTGCCTCTTCAAAGAGAGAATCTAATTCATGTAATTGGTGGAAAACCTAACCACCTAGAGAATTTTCTTGAAGTTATAAGAAATTACTAAAAAAAGAAAGCACATTCCCATTTAATCAAATATCCTTACCCCCCCCCCAACCACTGCCAAGGGTAAAGAAATTTATTTAAGTAGAGCAACCCACTGAAAAAGATATCAACTGCCATCACACTGCCAGATGAGGCCAAAATTAATATATTGTTTGTTTCCCCCTAACCCAACCCTACCAAGGTAGGTAGGTAAAATTTTTATCTTATTTTCAAATAAGTTTTTTACTCTTAAATATTGATTTAAGCTTGATCAGTTACATCTCGCAAAAAATGGAAAATTAAAAAAAAAATTTTGATTCAGGTTTGGCAATCCAATTAATTGAGTCACAACTTTTTTGTAGAGTCGGTCGGGATTGGGGAAACAAACAATATTTTATTTTTGGCCTGATATTTTCTGGGACAGTCCTCATAATATAACTTACAGCATATAAGACTTCCTTAGTGTCATTGTGAGGCAGGAAATCTATCACAGTCTGGATCAGCAAGTTCACTCCCTATGTAAATATTAAACAAGACAAACTGTTAACAAAACTCATAAAAGATTCCCCTGCTCCCCATGGATTATCTGCCCTTGGAATGACCACAGATGAAATTCCTTTCTAAGTGCATATCTACACAATATGCCTAATGTTCATGTTAACAAGTTTCCTTGAAATCCATTGAACTCTTTAGGAGGTAATGCTCTAACAAGGTATGTGGACAGACAGACTGACAGACGGACGAACGGATGAACAGACAGACAGGGTGATTCCTATATAGTCCCAAAATTTTTGTTTGCCAGGTATAAAAAATAATATAATATGAAAATTGACAATGTATTTCTTGCTGGCAGTTAAACATGAATTTGTGAGCCAAACCTTCATAGGAATGGCTGCAAGCAGTGGTCTCACATCTGGGTCAAAGAAGTCCATTGTTTAAGGGCTGAGGTCTTTTGTTGTACACTTGGAGTTTATAAGTAAAAAATTTAAATGTTTTTGTCTTACACCTGACAGACCCTCATTAAATGTTCTTACTGAAAATTACATGTATTTTGCCTGTTTTTAGCTCCATATGGTGGACAAAAAAATAGCATATAGTCCATCAAATGTTTTGGAGGCTGATCTTAAAGACAATATCAATTCACATTTATCCTGTTACCTAGGTAATAGAACCTTATGAAGACCAACAAATATGAATATCAGCTATATAAATACTCCTGGCAATCAAATATTTTATTCTGACATTGAGGGTATTTGATATGGCGAAGTCTTCTACTGTATTTAACATTTATACAAAAGCAAAACTGGAAAATGCAAAAACCATGAATGAAAAAGATATGGAGTTGTAATTGCATCTCTAAAACTAAGCTGATCTGCAGACATGATTTTGCTAGCGTGGAAATAAAGCGGAAATGGGTTACCAGAAGCATGCAATACAGGAAAATCACAGTTTCAAAAGCTGAATTCTGCTAAAAAGCAGA
This sequence comes from Geukensia demissa, assembly GCA_034783895.1. NCBI lineage: Eukaryota > Metazoa > Mollusca > Bivalvia > Mytilida > Mytilidae > Geukensia > Geukensia demissa. The sequence goes on along the minus strand of JARWCS010170666.1, from coordinate 3,099 downwards.
AAAAGAATCATGTCTGGATCTGAGTCTTTCAGGAATTTACCATAGGGACTTCCACATTTTAAAATCTTAAAACTGCATTTAAGATCAAAATTGATCTTCTGATTTTTATTTTACATGGTTGCAAAGTAATTTTCCAAAAATAACAGGTTGACAATTACCAAAGTTGGAATGCCATATTATTCAATCTTAAAACTCCATATGTTTTCAATGTATCTTCTGATTTCATTTTATATGGTTGCTTAGTACATTTCCAAAACATAACAGATCTGAGAGACTTCCAGAATTTTTACATGGTTGCCAGGTATATTTCCAAAAGATAGCAGATGTGAGAAACTTCCAAGAAATTTACTAAAGTTGTAATTTCCATTTTTGTTAATCTAGACTACTTTGATCGCTTTTGTTTATGTTTATGTATGGTTGCAAAGTACTTTTCCCAAAATGATTGGTCTCTCCAAGGAAATTTACCAAAGTTGAAACTGCCATATTTTTTATCTAATTTCTGATTTCATTGGTGTATGCTTGCTAGGTACTTTTAACAGGACTTAGGGACTTTCAGGAAATTAACAAAAGATGAAAAAGCCATAGATGCAACTTCCTTTACAGTTTCACTGAGATATCTAAGAAAGATTCTAAGAAAACAAAAACTCTGCATTAACTTTCAATAAAAACAACCATTTCCAAAGTGGAAACAACAAAGATCTTATATGACTTTGGGTCAAAAGTCAACTAGTTTTCCTTAATGACAAGTTTTATTTTGACATCTACAATAAAGTAGTTTCTGAGAAAACAAAAACTTGGACATAACCTACACTATAAGACAGATATTCCAAGTTGAAAACCATTTCTCCTCAATAACCTTTAGGTCAAGGTCATCAAAATTTGCACCTGAAACATGCATGTTATATCAATGCAACCTAATAACAACTTTTGATTAGATAACATCAGATATCTGAGAAAACAAAAACTTGGTCTAATCTCTAAAAAAAAGCAGAATTTCTCAGTCTAAAACTGTTTCTCCTGTATGACTTTGATATAAGGGTCACATAAATTGGTATTTATAACAAGTTTTATTTAGGAATCTAGCATAGCTGCTAAAGAAACAAAAATTGGACATACATGTAGCTTTCAGTGAAGAGGCCAATTTTCTAGGTAAAAAAATAATGATCCTGAATGATCTTGAGGTCAAAGTACAAATTTAGGTGGGTGACCCTGTATGATGCGCAACATCCAAAAACACCATTATACTAAGTTTCATGAAGACACCACGTGTTGTTTCTTAATAAATCAAATCTTTTGCGCAGCCCAGTCTTTATTTAGACAAACTATAAATTTGGAATTTACGTCTGCGCTTGTCATTTTTCTCCAACGGCACCAAACATGAATTTGATGGCATAAAAATTTCAATGTCATCCTATCAATTACACGTTAATGGGACCTGTAGAAGTTTAAATTCCATTGTCATTTGATGGATGGCTGTCTCATGGAAAATCATGCCACATCTCCTATTTATATACAATATCCTGTTACAAATTTTTAAACTCACAGCAGCTCCAGTTTTACATATATGGAATGTATTGCAGTCTCCTTAATGATTATTTCATTTCCTGTATTCATTAAGCATATTCCAAATTGATTGCAGAAGAAAATCCTTCTACAAAAACCTTCTTTACCATGATTGTTTTTTTACAGACCACCAAAAAAAGGGAATGTTTTGTTTGTTTGATTGCAGTATTAAACCACTTTCAAAAATATTACAGTCATTCCCAACAGTCAGTTTTACTGGTGAAGGACGCCAGAGTACCTGGAGAGAACCACCGTCCTTGGGCAGGTAACTGAAAAACCTTATCCCATGCAATGCAAGTCTAACACAACCTTTTTGTGTGGTAATAATCCAGGCTAAAACTCATGCCGTATAGGTGATAGCTGACAGTGATCTGTACAGGTGAGTACCTAGACCACTCTGCCTCCCAGGCCCCCAAAAAAGGGAATGAAAAATCAATATACTCACTTGCAATATAAGTGTAAATATCATTGTTTTGGTACCAGTAATTTGTTGACTTAACAACAAACATTTTTGACAAATGTAATCTTTACAGCTGTTTGTACCAAGTAGTGTAGTTTCTTCTTTCTTTATTTGACTCTGCAACAAAATAAACAAACTTACAATGAAAACTAAAAAAATTCATTCTACTTGTCTACATAATATAGTAAACACAAAATAGGAGCTAGGCACAATAGAATGCGGTGACAAATGCTGTCTACAGATATATCATGTTTTGAAAGGATATTATGGAATACGGTGACAAATGCTGTCTACAGATATATCATGTTTTGAAAGGATATTTGCGAAAAATACAAGTCAAGGGACGAAAAATATCACAAGCTGACGGCGAGGGAAATTAAGTCTCGAGAATTGTATTTTTTGCTGCAAACATTTCATGATATATATATATATGTTTAATTCCACTGAATGTTCAAGTTCATCAAAACCCATTAATGACAAAGATGTTACTAGTGTCTGTTTAGCAGGGTTTTTTGGGGACTAATCATTTTTGTATTTGTGAAAAATCAAAATAAATAAATCAATCAGCATTTTTACATAAGGTAGAAATATGTAAAAAATCATATCTATAGAAATATGTAAAAAATCATATCTATAAATATGTATATTAAACCATATGTTCATGAAGGTTTCATTATATGAGCCACGTCAGATAGAAATAAACCTTATTAAACTGAAATATAACCTGCTTTCATGCAACATTTTGGCTACGAATTTTCTATAATGTAGCTTAAAAACATCTATGTGCCAAGGAAAGTAAAAATATTATTAGGTCTTTTGCAAAAACTTCAAATTATTGATAGGAGTGAGACTTCCCTAGTTTTGTGGTAATCTGAAAAGTTGATTACATGTACATGTCTTTGCTTGCATAAGGCTGATTTCCATCTGATGGGGCTCAAATCTTTTTATTTAAATTCAACCTAAATTGAGTAAAGTATGTGTCAATAAGATATGTATGTCCTACAATGAGTAACACGACGGGTGTCACTAGTGGAGCAGGAGTTGCTTACCCTTCCGGAGCACCTGAACTCACCCTG